>JABFFE010000597.1:0-14447 GCA_013623625.1 Fusarium setosum | reverse complement strand
GATGGGATGGGATGGGATGGGCAATCCTGTCTCCCCACTCTCGCATGAAAATCTCGCACCCACGCAAGCCGGATTCTCGCCATGATGGAGGAAGCATCCCGCACAACTGAGTGGAGTTGAACTGCAGGTCAAAGGTGAATTGTCGCACGCAATAAGCTGGTTTATTTAGCACAGGCACAGCTCGACGGTGGTTGGCATCTGTTGAACGCTGAGTTATCAAGGTCGTATCCGCGATTAGATCCCTGACCCGGGCGCCAACTCCACCGCGTGGGAGAACGAATCATGGAGAAATCGGTGCAGGGCTCCCCGGGCGGTTTTTGTGGTGTTTGTGCCGTTGAGCTGAAAAACAGTAAACAAAGTTTCACGACGTTCGGACTCGACGTTGTATCACTATTTTCAACCCGGTTCGTCAGCATCCTCAATCTGATTACCCTCTCCAGACAATACTTGGGGTACCACGAGCAGGTAAGACTCGGTTCCTGCATTCATGTTCCTTCGTGCGTAATAAGCGATCCATGGTGCCTCGCATAGAAATTACATTGGCCAGCCGAGTAGCACCCGACGCGTGTGTTTTCTACCCTTTCTGCAAGCCCGCATCTTGCAATCTGGGAACGCGTGGCTTCGAGTCCGAGAAGTCGTGACTACTGCGTAGTTGAAAAAACTTGCAATGTGAACGTCTCGCAGCATTCATTCAATATTGATCCGCCGATGGAGGCAACATTAGCTGCAGCTTCCGTCTAGCAACCAGCAAGCCAAATCTAAAGACCCATCAGCCGTATCCCGTGCAAGAATCGACCAGTATCGTACCATGACACTGGGCCATTCACGCCTAACCGGGTCCGAGATGCTGCCAAGTGCACACTTGGCATCGTGATTTCACATGACTGCGGAGGCCGTATATCCGATAGGCTGTGGGAGACGGATCGAGTCCTGTCACTACTATTATTAGAAACTGACAGCAAGCGTATCCATCCCGACCGAGGCATCTTTGTTTCTCGGCATTCACAACTTGGATTTTGTTAATTGCCAACATGGTACCAAACTAAATATTAGCTGCAGCTGAATACGCGTTGAAGCCCATGAGCGTTCAAACCAACATCCAGAGGCGTATTCCTCTCCTGCCATGACCCCCTATCCGACATCGGCAATCCCGATCGTTGCTATCAACCCAACCTGGCTCCATCCGAGCCTGTTGGTAATACGAGGGCATCCATCGCCTGCGACCTCGACCATATCACCGATTACCAACGAAAATCCCAGTGGAAGACGGATGCATCAGCACCGTCTTGGTACTTCGCAGATGCCCCATCTTTGGGGCTTTGTCGTGATCAACAGGGGCAACTCCGGGGACCGTTCCATCGGTGCAACTCAGTCTGACCGACCGACCGCACTTGAATGATTCTAGACCTCATCTAGCCCCATGTCCACAATTCATAGCCGAGTAAACTCAAAATCTCACGGCCATGACACGACTGTCTTTCTAGATACGAACGATTCCAATCCCGCAAGGGAGTTTTAAAAACATTACAAGGGAACACGCCGAGGCTCCGTCCGGATCGCATCCTTTACTCATCTTCCTTTTTTTTTTTTACCTAGGTACCTATATATAGCGATAAGCTCGGGGGACTAGAAAGCGAGCTTCATTGATTCAACAATTGATATAGGTACACCGATGCATTCGCTGGCGAAGCTGGCTCACGTCAAAACCAGCATATTGCCAAACGCCTCAAGCTCTACGTGGATTGATTAAACTTCTAACACCAAATCTTCTGAGAAGCCAATAGTGCAAAGCTTCAAAGACCTCACCATGCCCCTACGCACCCCGCTGACAACGAACAAGCCATTGCTGCGTTTGGAGGACGAGTGATCCTACCGAACACAATTATGGTGCTTTGTATGAGTAAGAAAAGCTAGAAATGGAGTCAGTTGGGGACCTGATGGATGAGTGCAGAAGGACGCGTGGCATTGCTTACCAACGTGAATGCTCTGTTTTTAGCAGCCTCATCCTCCAACGACCTTGTCACCCTTCTTCATCATAAGAAAATATTTGATCGAAATAAGAATACTGGGCGAGAAAAGACGTAGTTAATCTTATGCTGCAAAAGTTCTGGCTACCTAGCAAAGTGAACAATTCATCCTAGAATCGGCAGCTTCACTCTACCTAAGCCACGGTAACCGCCAATTTACTTGAAACTTGCGGAAGAACATCCAGTAGCACGAGTAAATTACCCTTTTTTTTGCTGGTGTATTTCTTCTGATTTATCTAAGGATGGCAGAGTTATGATGCCAATCATTTATTGAATTTGCGATAGCTTCATTCATGCCAGTGGTGCGGCCATGCAGCCCTGACAAAGGTTGGTCAGTGAATCACCTTCTAGATGCATACCTTATACTGTAATTCGCTCCCGATCTCTTACTCGGTCGCATATTAAAGGGTCTCTCGTTTTGCCACAGGCTCGTGTACTGGATAAAAAAGATCATGGCCAAGTCCCCAATGAAAAAGCTGGCAACTCGATGGTTTCAAATGTACCTGAGCTTAGCTACAGAGGAGCTCCTTTTAAGGAATACGATCAGACTACTGGCTTAGCGTTTCTTCTGTACTCGACCCAACGAAAGGAGCAGAATTCCTAGACAAACGGTCAGTATTATCTTTATACCTTAAACTCCTACCCTATGGCCCCAGGTCTTGACATTTTTAACACATAGTGTCAAGGGTTTTGGGTGTTGCATACTATTATTCTATTAGTCACTCTATCAGACGTTGAAAATTATTAAAGAAGTCGTCTCCAACAACTGTTGTCATCCGAATTATGGGGTCCCGCTTTAGAGTGCAAGCTTCAATCCGGATGACAGTATCACTGAGCTGACGGTAATTGAGAGATTACCCCATGGTAAGTTCCATTTTTTGACCAATTTCTCGATAGTCACGTCCAACAAGATCTATCAGCCCCGCAGGTTCTAGTTCTGTTCTTGTGGTGTTTCAATATGATCCACGTGGTATACTGAGCGGATGCAATCTCGAGGTGAAGCTCAAAACCGGGCAAGGCTCCTTACTTTCTGCTTACTGGAATTGGGTCGAGAGGTAGATGAAACGATTGGTCAAGTTTCTGGGAATAAACTGGAGAAGGCGACCTCGCTTGTAAACAATGTCCACTTGCACCAGGATGCAATTGGCGGAAAGGTCGCCGGAACCACCTTGAGTGGAATGACTGACCCCGACACTCTTGACAGGCTCGATTTCAGGGCCATTTCGAAAATGAATTACCTATTTATCCGAATATTGGCGAGCATTGTTCCTTGGTCACCCACGATCCTTGCGATGGCCTTTCAATCTCGTATTTAACGTCCCTTGGTAGCTCCGTTATTTCTTAGCGGGAGTCGATATGGGAGACACGGGTGAAAAACACCAACGTAGGGCGTTGAACGACAGCCGAGGCGCCGAGAGTGGGGTCTCGAGTGTCGCCTCCCGAATGTTATTTCAGCGCAACACCGCATCAGCTTTTCCTCCTTGATTCCTTTGTCTTATGGCAACTTGGAATCGAAAGAAATTACTCTATTAACTCTATAACCATGACAGAGCACAACCCTCAACACACTACGCGGCTCGTCTCCCACTTCTCCAATCGGTTTGATCTCCTCTGCCATAGTATTGTCCACCACTAATCCGGTAACCAGGGGCCGTCAACAGCAATCAAGCGGCTGGTCTGAACTTTGGGAAAGCGACGAGAGCGCCTTGTGGGATCGTGGACAGCCCTCTCGAGCACTGGTCGACTGGCTGGAGTCCGAGCCAGAAGTCCTACCTCGGCCTCGAAATGGGCGTAGACTGAGGGCACTGGTGCCAGTAAGTGATGCACCAAGCAGTGTGCTCCTGTGGCTAGATGAGCATGTCTAACTGCAAATCTAGGGCTGTGGTAAGGGTTACGATGTGGTGATGCTCGCGCTGCATGGCTTCAATGTCTACGGCCTTGAAGTCTCTCAAACCGGGTGCAAGACGGCAGAGAACTATGCGACAGCCGAGCTTGCGGAACCCTCCGACTATAACTTTGCAAGCCTCGATGCGCACCCTGTGGAAGGAATTGGAAACGTCAAGATTGTGGTTGGCGATTTCTTCACCAGCGACTGGGAGGATGCGTGTGGAGGCGAGGGGTTCGATCTGATCTATGACTACACAGTACGTTGACCTGATATCAAAAATTGAAGCACAGATTCTTACCCTTCCAGTTTCTTTGCGCACTCCTGCCCGAGATGCGACAGCCTTGGGCCTGCCGCATGAAAGACTTGCTGGCACCAAAGGGGCTTCTTGTCTGTCTGGAGTTTCCAATGTACAAGGCGTTGGATGCCCCTGGGCCTCCATGGGGGCTGAAGGGAGTTCACTGGAATCTCCTTGCTGAAGGGGGCGATGGAATCATCAAAGAGCCGGTGCATGAAGTCGGGGATGGCGAGGGGCCGCTTCGGAGGGTGTCCTACTTCAAACCCCCTCGTTCGTATGAGAATGGCAAAGGAACTGACATGATGAGCGTGTGGATGTTGAATTGATACTCGTCTTGAAGGTTCAGCCGAATGTTTACTGTTTTATTATTGCAATAAGGAGTAAGGGATAAGGTTCCCGGGAGTAACTAGAGTGTCGTTCAATCCTTACGCTGTGGTCGGGGATTGAATTGGATCTCTACTCCAAGGAAACCCTCAATCAAATAAGAGCTCAGAGAAACGCTGTCTTGCTTGGGCAGGATCCCAGTCAACAATGCGCCTTTCCTTTGACTCGGCCATCTTCCTCTCTACAAAGGGCTCCATGGCTCCTTGCTCCTCCTCGCTCAGCAGGTGCACTCTCGTCTTCCACAAATCATTCTTGAGAACGCCTTCATCTCGGTTGCCAAAGAATCTCTCATCAAGAAATTTCCAGTACATTGCGTCAAACGCCCAACTTTTCCTGGCCCCGTAGCTGAGGAAAAACCGACCTGTCTCCCAGCTTTCTCGCATATACCTAGATAGTGGAGCTGGTAGAGAACTGGGTCCCGTCATCTCTGCCTCTGCTTTCTCCATAGCCGAGAGCCAGGTCTTGAAGCGCATGTCGTATGTTTCCCTCCAGTCGTCGATGCCGGATGACCACATCTCGGCCGTCTCAAGGAGCAGCCACCACGGTGGGTCCAGTATAAACTGCGTTGGCGCGACATATGTATACTCCCAATCAATGAGGGCAGCGATGTCGTCTGAGTCAGTCAGAAGGATGTTCCCTGCCCGGAAATCATCGCCCCAAAGGCGAAAAGAGTCAAGGCCAGAAGGGGCTGGGGACAGTGTGGAGGATGGGATCTTGGACTTTTGTGCAGACCAATTGTCGTCGGCGAATCCAAAAGTTGAGAGTCGCCCTTGTTTGGCCAATCTGCGGAAGATTTGGCGCGCCACGTACTTATTTCGGCAATCATCCTCGGAACTGACCAAGTCATTGTGCTGGAAGATCAGTTGAGCGATATGCATCTCTGCTAATGCAGTATACCATTCATCTGCAGACTCATAGGTTTTGTCCGTTGGTGGGAGGACACCACGGGGAATATTTGCGAGTCGGACCATGTCGGTCATGTTGTGAGTTATCGGTCTGCCCTTAACCTCGTAGGTGCCGCTCTCCTTTGTCTCAACCAAAGACCCGATGCGTGGAAAGGTTATTTGAGAAAGTTGCAGCAGACAATTCGCTACTTTCCTCCAGATAGTCTCTAGAACAGGCTGAGAGACGTTGGGGTCTAGGACGTGAGGCGTCGAAGTGTCTTCGCTTGGGGTAGTCAGCCTCGCCGACACGCTCCCACGATTATCAACTCGTTCCATAATCAAGAAGGGGCCAACTGCTGAATCTTGGCTATAAAATAGTTGTTTAGGAATGGGAAGTTGCGTTTGTTTTGCAATCAAGGCGGCGGTAGCCGCCTCTTGGATGGTTTTCTCATCCGGGAACTGAACGAGGCTTGGGCAAGGTAGTCGAACCATGACGTCTGGACATGTTCCTTCCACACGTACCCTGTAGAGAATATTGAAGCCGCCGAAAATCAAAGGTGATACCAAGGTCGCTGGTCTTCCAAATTTGGCTTCCACGAGTTCTTCCACTTGGCGGCAAGTCGTCTTGAGTCGCATTCGTTTCTGTGCCGCGTCCGCCTCCTCGTCGTTTTTGTCCCAGACAAGGTTATCCAGTTCTTCCTGGCCATCGTACATGTTGTTGGGTGATAAGTTGCTGTGGGAATGACGCGTTGTCCGATGTGGTCAACGTTTGGGAGGGAATGAATCCAGGCAAATTGTAGCCGTTGCGATGAGGAAGAACATCGGCTTGGACGTCGCTACCGTTGAAATCGAGTGGAACATTACGCCCGATCTGATTGGCGCTGGCGGCCCTGATGTGGAGTGAGTAGAAAATGACTCGGCCTTCTGCCATTGGCTAGACCCAATTGAGAGCAGAATGGCGTGGCTGCTGCAAAGATCGCACGGGATAACCAGACCCAACGCACCAATAATATCCGAGGTGTGCAATATTTACGACCAACAGACAGCTCCAAGCCCACCAATCCTAGATGAACATGTCATTTTATGGAGGCCTTTTTACACTTTGAACTGCGACAAAATGGTACCAACCAACTGATCTGACTGGTTCCTAAAGGCAGGGGGTTCCCACGTCTCACTTATAAGAGACACCAATAGCCGTCCCTTGCCGCGCCAGCTCTTGTCATAGCCAGAAACATAAGAGGTACAATATTCGAATACACTGAAACAGCTCAACACCTACTCTAGTATTGTACTTTCCCGTCCCGTGTTGTAGAACCCTTATGAGCCCAAGCTTAACCGAGTCTAGGTCCTTAGCCAGCAGCCCAAGGAATTTCACCATGACCGACAATCGGAAGAGCGACGATAGCCTCGAAAAAGAGTTGGCTTATGAAGATGTTACGATTCAAGCAGGAGAGAGTAGCAAGCTTCGACGCAGGAGAAACAAGGAACAGAAGGCCAAGGAAGAAGAGGCAAAGAAGGACGAGGAAAAACAGGTCCAGATGAAGGAAGCCATGTTCCAGGCTGGTGAAAGCAGCCGTACTAGACGAAGGCGCCAGAACTAGGTTGCTGATATTACTGCTTGGAACCTGACTAGATACACTCAAGCGCGACTTCGCTGCAACTCTAATCTAACCTATCCCATGAGGTGGCATAACCCTTTAGAGGGATCACAACAAGAGGGTTCAGGTCAATCACGTCTATTAATATTAGAGATGTATTACCTAGCACTGGTTTCTGCCTAAGGAGTAAGTCCTCATAAATTGGATAATGATAGTTATAGGTAGGAAGCAGTCGTGTGGTCATTAAAGGGGCAAGCAGGCCAGTCAGCCATCCGCCATGCCTTGAGATGCCGTCATGTCTACCCTCGCATACTTACATATAGCCTTAACCGATCGGGCTCGCTTAACGTGATGGTGACCATCAGGGTGCTCATTTAGGCCGCACAGCACAGATGGCAAAACCTCGAGGCAGCAGGGTCGCAGATTGAATGCGTTGCGTCGGGTATCGAGACGATGTGAATTATGCCAACCAGGTTCATCCGGGGGAGGCGTTTGAACCAAGCTGACTGCCAAGCCTTTTAAGCGAGATTACATACCCAATCCCATAATTTTTGTATTCCTGTAACTTACTTACATCATCTAGTCTACCTGAGCTCGTTCCTGGGCCAATTGGAGATAAGGACTATCGGTCACAAACGGTCACATTTCGGACACTTTTGCTGCGTATAAAGTGCCCGACTCTCATAACCTTTCCTACCGGACAAACCACTCAGCAAGAAATATCGTCATGAAGCTGTTTGGAGTCTTTTGTCACTTCTTTGTCATTCGGGGCATGTGTCGCCAGATGCCATGGCGACATCTCCCCTCAAACACGGCCATCTCCGTCAAGCCCACGCAGCTATCCATCCCTAGCCACTTGCTTGAAACTCTCCAGCGAGATATTTCTCAGGTGCCGGACTTTCAGGTTACCTGGGAAAACTCCCAGCGTGATCGTCGATTTGGGGTAGACCATGAATGGATGAGCACGGCCATAGAGCATTGGCGCCAGAACTTTTCATGGCGAGACGCTGAAGCAAGCATGAATCGACACCCCCATTACACGGCAAACCTCACATTGGAAAGCATGGATCTGGACGTCCATTTCATGGCTCTGTTCTCGGACAAGCCTGATGCAATCCCTGTGGCCTTTTTTCACGGCTGGCCAGGGAGCTTTCTCGAGTTCATGGGCCTTCTCGATATCCTCAAGACACGCTTCACTTCCGAGTCGAGCCCTTACCACTTCATCGTTCCTTCACTCCCAGGCTTCACCTTTACAACTGGGCCGCCAGCCGATGCAAACTGGGGGCTCGCTAATACGTCAGTCGTCATGGACGACCTGCTCCGAGGACTTGGGTTTGAGAAGGGATACGTGGCTCAGGGAGGAGATATCGGCTCATTCGTTGCTCAGAATCTTGCTCGAATGTCACAATCCTGCAAAGGTAAGGGCTTTGACATCTATTACAAAACACGCGCTCACGTTCTCTAGCGGTTCATGTCAACTTTCTCCCGAGTATTCAGCCTCCGGGTGTGCCAGATCCCCAGAACGATACCTCGCTCACCGCTCAAGACCGCCAAGTTCTCGCCCGATCCTTAGATTTCGTCAACACACGGCAGGCCTACGCCTTGGAACAGGGTACTAGACCAGCCACAATCGGCTTTGTTCTCAGTAGCAGCCCTGTCGGTCTTCTGGCCTGGATCGGAGAGAAATTTCTCTCGTGGGCTGATAATCCCTTGACTCTGGATCAAATCCTCACCCACATCTCAACCTATCACTTGACGCAGACCATCGCAAGGAGCTTCTACGCCTACCGCGAGACGTCATACTCTTTGGCTCCGGAGCCGGCTGTGGCCCCTCGAATAGACAAGCCCATGGGGTACAGTCGGTTTCCCTACGACAATTCGGGAGTTCCCCGGTCTTGGGCTGAGAAGGTTGGGAATCTAGTCTTTTTCAAGGCGCATGCTCGAGGCGGACATTTCCCTGCTTTGGAATATCCCGAGGCTTTGTGGGAGGACGTTGAGACCTTTATCCAGCAGGCGTGGCCAGGTTTTAGTGCCTAGCCTTTTATTTTGTTCAAGACTAATTTTGTTTTTCACCTATTAACTTTATGTAGTCTTTTTATTTAACATAAGACTCTTATTTTATAGTTAATCCTGACTCTCTATTAAAATAATACGCTTTCGAGTAATGCTGTCTTCGCGAGTTGAACTCCTTTGCTTCGGTAACAAAGCCGGTGCTGTGAATGCGGGGAGTGCGGGGATGCGGGGGCTTCTACGGGCCTTAATAAAAGCCCATCCATCTCCCGAGGCCTTCAGACCTGTCCCATCTTCGCTGCTAACAAAATGCCTGTCTCAAGTGGCCGTCGAATGCCACTCAGCTGCGAACCATGTCGGGAGAGAAAGATCAAATGCCCTCGGAACATTAACCGTGGCAGAGGTCCTTGTGAAACGTGCGTTCGTAGAGGCATTCCATCGTCCGAGTGCGTCTACCTCCGAGATCACTGGCCTCGACGACGCAATCCAACGGTGCCGCCCATTGACAATTCGGAACTTGTCGCGCGCGTTGGTAGACTAGAGGAACTACTGCGAAACCAGACGTCGCATCCACCTGACCAGCCTCGAGAATCCATCTCGAACCTTCCATCGCCTGAATCGAGTCTGCCGCAGTCCTCGACGTCATTGACCGGACGCAACAGCGAGCCCCCCAAAGGCCCAAGGGCGCCACCGGCTGGCATCATTGTACGATACGAAACTGGGCACGAAAAGTTTGAGCCTTCGTCGTCCCGATGGTCGTCAATTCTTGCAGATAATCCAAGCGTCAGTGGGATCAAGACAGACCTTGACGGCAATGATGTCGCATCTCTGCCCTTCTCGACGGTGACCGCGGCTATTCCAGAGCTTCTCGAGCTTCTGCCGCCGACGTCTCATTGCGACGAATTGAAGCGGACATTCTTCGACGTCTTCGCACCTGTAAGCCTTCCCCCGGGAGGCATCGCAGTCGCTGACCGGACAGCTTTTCCACATCCTGCACGACCCGACATTCGAGGCAGATTATCAACGGTTCCAGTCCGATCCCGATAAAGCATCTCTTCCATGGCTTGCACTACTGTTCGTAATTCTAAGCATCGCTGTCATCGCGTTACCGGACAACAGTCCACTCCTCCGTGAGCTTGGTCGTCGCAATTCGGCCCTCGAGAACATGTCTCTCCTCACCAGCCGATATCGCGCCGCGGCCATGAAATGCCTCGAGGCAGATCATTATCTCTGGCGGCACAACCTTTATACCCTTCAGGCGATAGTACTATTGATCTACGGCATCAATCACACCCATGGTCAATCATGGGCTCTGCTGGGGACGGCGCGAAACATTGCCCTATCGCTTGGCTGCCATGTCGACCCTACCGTCTTCCACATGGATCGAATACGCGTCGAAGAGCGACGCAGGTGCTGGGCTGGGCTCAATACCCTTTACACGATACAAAATACTATCCTAGGTAATCTGGATTCGACACAAACGCCGTCCAGTGTTAAGCCGCCGCTCGATGTCAATGACGATGAGCTTGTCGCGGGCATACAAGAGCCGGCATCGCGGGCTGGACCTACGCAAATGTCCTATCTCCTTCTCAAGTTCGACCTTTACGGTCTTTGCAGTCGCATTTGCACTCAAGTTTTTGAAGCCTCCCACGCACCCTCCTACGATGTGATCCTTGACCTTGATGCTGAGATCAGTGCTCTCCAGGAGCTGCTCAACTACAAGTATCTGTTCGACACGGCTCTTCCGACGCACCACGCTGTTCAATTAAACATTCTATTCGGATATTCGCATCAGCTTACCCTTCTCTTCCATCGGCCGATCCTCCGACAGGCAGACAACCGTTATACAAAAGACAACATCCTCTCATCACAGAAGAAATGCATTGAGAGTTCCCAGGCGCTCCTCGGCATACATCGCTCCCTTTTTGAGGACCCAACATTTCGTCCATATCAATGGTACAACCGAGGACTGGGCAGTTTCCATGCGTTTCACGCTGCTGTCTGTCTAGCTCATATTTGCACCACGGGCGTGGATCCTTCGACGAAAGCTGCCCTGCGCTGTGAACTTCAGGAAGCTCTGGACGTATTCGAGCAGATTTCAAAGACCGGGATGAGTGCCATTTGTAGAAAAGCTACTCCCGTATTGAAGGCATTACTGTATGCGTTCCGATTCCTCCGCTTTCACAACTGACAGGCAACAGAAGCATCATGGACCGAGATGGGCAGTCGAATTACAGCACAGCTCCCAATCACTACCAACAAGAGAGCCCTGGAAGGCTGGACATGAGGTTTTTCCAAGAGCCTCTCGACAACTTGGCGCCGCAGCAATGGCTTTCACCTTCAACGATGGGCTGGGAAGAGTGGGAAGCGTTTTTGGAAACCAACTCAATTGCAAATATGCTCTAGGCGAACCAATTAAACCATCTCAACCCGAATTTGACTATATAATTGGTTCAAACACCGTTTGCCATATGCCAGGTGCAACTCACGCCTCCTTGTGCAGTGGAAAAGTCAGGACATCGAAAGGGGTTGCTCCCCCAGCAAAAAGCCCGACACATTCAGCCCAGTCTGTCCAGGATTAGCAAGAGCTCTGCTCTAGCGAATCCCAGAACGTCATTATTTCATAGATTTCACGTCTCTCTCTCTCTCGACTCTTGAACCGACTGAGCTCAGCGAACGTCCCCAGGACATCTCCGCTCTCTGCGAGTCAGCCGCCCCGCCATCTCCGCGCATCTCCGCGACCCCCGTCATCCCCGCAACAATCGATGGACCCCCAATGGCGTGACTGCAGCTGGCAAATGACCGATGCGTATTTCAATCTTCCCTCGTCCAGCCAAACTCGGCAACAACCACCGCAGAAAATCACCACAATGGGTTCTCTCACTCCCCTCACGCAGTATGCCGCCTTTATCCACCCCGACACCCCTGGGCTCTCCCGGATTGGGCATTACAATCTGTCCGAAGGATTTATCCAACCTCTAAGCTTCATTTCAGGAACGCCTGTGACGAGTCTTTATGAGGTTATCGCCGCAGGGGCATCCCGGATTATCGCCAATGGTGACCCTGTTTCTGTCAAGGATATCAAGGTGCTGCCCCCGATTTCAGGGCGGGATATTCTGGCTGTCGGCAAGAATTACATGGAACACGCCAAAGAGTTTAACAGCTCCGGGTATGATAGCTCTGACAAGACAGATAGACCTAGTCATCCGGTCATCTTCACTAAGAGGGCAACGTCTATCATTGCCGACGGCGAAGATGTCCTGCCTCATCCCGAGTTCTCGCAAACCGTGGATTATGAGGGAGAGATCGGCGTCATCATTGGGAAGGCTGGGTTCCGAATTAAAGAAGCCGATGCCTTGGACTATGTCTGGGGTTACACCATTATCAACGACATAACTGCTCGGGAGCGTCAACGAGATCATAAGCAGTTCTTCATTGGCAAATCTCCCGATACGTTCTGTCCTATTGTAAGTCAACTGATTGGTGCTCGAATGGCTTGCTAACAGTTTAGGGACCTATTGCTGTTCCCAAAGAGTTTCTTCCTAAGACTTTAAAGGTCGAGACACATATCAATGGAGAACTCCGACAGAGCGCCACTACCGAGGATCTCATCTTTTCCATACCTACTTTGATCAAGACTATTTCCGAGGGCCAAACATTGCAGCCAGGCGACGTGATCGCCACAGGGACGGTAAGAGAATGCCCCTTTCATATTTGCGTCTACTGATAGAGAATAAATAGCCTGCCGGAGTCGGCATTGGCAAGAAGCCTCCTATCTTCCTCCAGCCTGGAGATGAGATGGCTGTCTCGGTGACTGGTCTTGGAACTTTGCGAAACCGCATTGCTTCTATTGAAACGATCAACCGTACCGTCGAGAAGGTGTTTTCGGACTCGCCATTCAACCTTACCAACGCAGCCAAAACACTATACAGCGGTATTGGCTTGACTGAATTCAACGGCAAAGCTCTCAACTACCAAAGACTGGGATCGGGAAGCAACCACGTTGTCTTTGTCCACGGTCTCGGCGGTACCCTTGAGTACTGGACTCCGTTAGTCTCTAGGCTCTCGCTATCTGATCAACACACCCTTCATTTATTTGACCTTGAGGGCCACGGTTCTAGTCCAACCCATCCGTTGAGTCAGTTGAGCATTGAGTCTTTTGCTGCCGATATTCGATCCATCTTTGCAACCATCGAACTTTCAGCGCCTGCCACTCTCTTTGCCCACTCTTTGGGGTGTTTAGCCGCTCTTAAGTTTGTTCTGGATAACCCTGGCCTTGTTAGCAGGCTTATTCTTCTCGGCCCTCCCCCTTCCCCATTACCCGAGGCTGCATCAAAGGCTGCACTTGACCGTGCCGCATTGGTTAGACGTAAAGGTATTCGGGCTATTGTCGACACCGTGGTCGAGGCCGGAACCTCAACTATCTCCAAGACAAATCCCATCACCATCGCAGCCGTGAGACTCAGTCTCCTTGGTCAAGATCCAGAGTCTTACGCAAAGGCGACTTGGGCTCTTGCTGGTGCCACGCAGAAGCTGGATGTTGAGGCTTTGGAAACCAAGACTCTAATTGTCACAGGGGAGGAGGATAAGGTTTCGCCGCCTGCACTATGTAGGCAGTACGCTGATAGAATCAAGGACTCGCAGGTTGTTGTGTTGAAGGATGTTGGTCACTGGCATGTCTTTGAAGATGTAGATGGCGTTGCAGAGGCTGCGCGAGAGTTTCTCGAGTTGGCTTAGATAATAGACAAATGGATCTGAGGTTCGAATGCCATTTCGCCTTAAACACCAGGATCCTTCATTTCTCTCATGGGATCGATTGTTTTATTGTCTCTGTCACTTTTCCTGGCCTGAATTTACTATTATAACTCTGCCACCTTCAGACAGATGGTCAGAGGAAACGCAATAGAAAAAGAACACAGTTTTTCCTGGCCTGAATAATATCCACTATACATGACGCAGAGTACCTTTGCTCTATATCCAGCTAACTGTAGCATTCAGGCATTTCTCCCCCAAGCTACATGCGCCTGTCAAGTTTCAGGGTTCAACACTGTCTTAATTGTGTTCAGCCTGTTCAAACCTACTCGGACCCCCAGAATTTCCTTAGCCCAACAAATCTTGGAGGCTCCTTATATCTGTTCTGTATGTCCTGCGTCCGTCCTATCCGAAGAGGTCTTCCAAATTCGACCATATCCTTTTCCCCATGAAACCTCCAAAATTGCCAACTACAATTGCTGCTTCGGAATGACTCCAGAACTCGAGATCCTCCAGGGTGTTCTTTCGCAAAGAGTGTGCAGTCATACACGAGGTCATCGATCACAACCCATAATAAGCCAGCTCTGCCGGGGTCTGTAACGGTAGATG
>JABFFE010000596.1:0-34649 GCA_013623625.1 Fusarium setosum | reverse complement strand
GCAATTCCCAGGCCGGTTCACAAAGCCTCGTCGCCCATCACCAAATACACTTTCTCTCTCAGCTCTCCCAGCATTGGGTTTTCGGGGGCTTCAACCTTCCCGCAACTCTGTCGGGGACCCATATCTCCCAGCAACCGCCAATTTTTTTCAGCACAGGTTGACCCCTGCAACGCCTTGGAGGGGTCACACGCTGGTTGAGTGCATCGCCGCTAGTTTGGTAGTGCGAGTGACTGACAGTGAATGGGTGAAAAAAAAAGAAACGAGAGAGTAAAAAGCAAATCCCGAAAAGGCCCGTGCCTGGGATGTTTCCGGTCCAGAACCTCTCATTGAGCCTTCAGCCAAAAGCAGGGCGAGAAGAAGAAGAAAAAAAGGTGTCTTGTCGTGGACGAGCGTGAGCGTGAGGGTGAGTTGGTGTCTGTGCCTGACAGTCAATTATGGTGTGTCTCAATAATTCCCGACTTTCAATAATGAAGCAACATCATATCAGTTTGGTAGATCATGCATAGTTAAACGTCACTTTCCAGGAAATGGTTGTTTCGTGTGTATGCATTGTAGATCTGCAATGCTGTTACTGCAGAACAATGCGATACGTGGTCGACATCCCGACGTCACTTTTCGCTGCTGGTTGGTGCATCTCGGGTACAACTTCAGTAACAGATCAACTCCCCCTCACCACTGGAGAGACGAATTCCCTGGTCTGGATTAAAAAACGGCCACCAAGAGCTGAATGCACTCCCGCTTTTCCGGCCGGTTCATTACCGTTGACCGAATCTCTCTTCACATGAATGCCAGTAATTTACCAACCAACAACTCGGCTCTCCTTCCAAACTCATTTCGCGCGCCAGCCGAACTCTGCTACTACTCTACCGTCTACGGGATAACTCTCTTTCAGCTATTCTTCACCGCAATGTCAGTTTTCTCCCTTGCGTCCGTTTGGGGCCGGACAAGAGGGCGCCGCCCCCCCTCGGCGGAGGTCGCCAAGAGCCACATCGGGCGGTGCTAGCAGAGAAAGAGGACGACCTCGGGATGGTGAGGGGATGTGTGGGGGACACACAAAAAAAAGAGGCGCAAAAGACGGTAGAGAGGTTTGAACTCTGTTGCGGTGAGTCTTTTGCAGGCAAGAAGCATGTTGTTGGTGGTGAATGTCTTGTCTTTTACCTGCAGCACCCTTTAACCACTAGACTCGTCATGTTTTAAAACCCAAAAGGATTAATTGCTTGCTTGCTTGCTTTTTCAAAATCTAGAGCTTAATAAAGCTGGAGATGTGTTGGCCGATTCCGATGAGAAAGCAACCAACTAACCAACCAACCCCATGTAGACACTACGACGCTACTGTGCGGCGCATGCATCACCCACATGAGAAATCTAGCCTGCGATCCATCCAAGTGCCCATCTCACCTGCATCGTGCATGAGACTATCCCGCGCCCCCTCGCAAAAGATGGCCATCCCCAGACAAAGCAGTTGCATCCTGTGTGTCTCTGGCATTTGGAATTTGACATTTTTGCCATCAGGGGGGGATGGCGAGAAGAGATGAGGCAAAAAGAAGCAATTCCTGACAGGAACGTCCCCTCTCAGTCAGTCTACAATGGGATTGCCTCAAAGAGGCGACGGGGCCGCGAGTCTGCAGCCAGCCACCAAGAAAACTTGCCAGTGGAGGGCAAAATTCATTTCATGGTACCCCGATGTTACAGCCACTCACGAAACCCCGTGAACAGCTCTCTCAACAAGCAGAGCGGTGAACCCCTCATTCCACTCCAGATGCGACATGGAGCCAGGAGCTAGCACTGAAGATCCAGGGTCTTTCGTCGATTGTCTTTCCCATCGACATCAATGCGATGACGATCATCACGGTGGAGAGAGAGAGTGTGTGCATCATTATCGTGCATTTGTCAATGTGTTGCTCTCAATTGCGGTGTCTTGGCCGGCGAGGACCGAGATTGGCTGGCCTCGGCGGTGACTTCCGTTCCTTTTTTTTTTCTTGTCTCCGGCTCCGACGCCGAAGAATTACGGACAATGCTGGTCTTTCCAAATCTCCCTTTCCCCCTGCTAAAACAACGATCATCAACATCAACCTTGCTTCTATTCTATCCTAGTACCTTACAGTAGTCTGCAATGGATCATCTTCCAGCTCTTCGGACGTGGCGCTCTGCCACTTTGGACCCCAGCTGCCCTGACTACCGGGCTCTGGTCCAGCTAGCCATAGTGCATCGCCGTCTCCGACGCCGTGGAGATCTCAGAATGATGAGTATTGCATCGGTTTTTTGCTTCTTTTTCCCACATGTAACCCAATGGTTTGTGCAGAGTAATCTCTGTCAAATCTCAGATGCATCGGGGGCGCAGAATCTCATCTTGGAAGGGCTGAAAATTACGAGAAAAAAAATGACCTTGCACTGCGAAAAGCAAAGTTGAGTCGGAGATTTGGGCGTAAGCGTGCAGCCTCGAAGCTATGTACCGGGCCATCGATTGGGGAGCCTGATAATTGCTTCTTTTTTTTCACGATGCTGGTCCATCCATTCCAGGACCATGGATCACGCATGTTTACCATCACCGTGGTCATCCTTGTGAACCTGCATCATCACGATGCAATGCTACCTCACTATCGTATAAGTCAATCTCCTCACGAGATTCAGCCCGCCTTATTTGACGGTATCACGGGGAGACGGGGTGAAAGAATCGATAATTGCTTTTCTTTCCTTCGAGGGTTGCGTGTCCTGTTCAATCAAAGTGGCTGACTGCCATTGTTTCCCGATTCCGAGTCTTTGGGGGCCTCATTACACGGTTTTCCCGATCGCATCTTTCAGCTTGGAGTTGCAAAATGGGGCAGTGGATATTCTCGAAAACGGGGCAATTTTTTGCACAGCCTGGTGCAGCTGAGGGTCCCATGGGCTTGGCTTCCATTACTGGGTAAACGAGAAAGAAATAAACCCTGGAAATAATATCGGGTCATTCATCACTCTCAACACCATTATCACCGAAACCCCAGGCAATATTTCGGGTTCCCGAATTAACTCGACTGCTACCCTAAACACGTGTGACCCCTTCCGAATTCTTGGAAGAACGCATCCATCATCGTATTTTCCCTTGTGCCTTGCTTTTCCATAAACAGAAATGATCGTAAAAAATTTACAATCTGGATGAACTCATCCAGGCACACTGATTTTCAGTCTGAAACTCGTGTACCTGCTTGTACCTCGGTCGCAACTTGGACGCTCAAACACCACCACCAAGTGATAATCGCGATCATCGTCGCCTCCCAAGGCCAACCCATGACCTCAATGACATGCTCTCCCCCTGGTCTATAAGTCAATTGTCGGGTCTAATTGGTCGCAACCCCTCTCTCCTTCGATCCATACCTCTTTAAAGCAAAAGCCGGCGTTATCACCGCACGCTTTTTTTTCGCCTCCAGAAAAAAAAAAAGACACCGCCTGTTCTTCTGCCCTCCTTTCAATCAAACCAGTCTGGCACCTTATCGCCCGTCATTAAAACCGCCCATCTCCTGACGATCCCCTAGCAGATGGTGTCCGCCCTCGCTTGTCTTGGGGAAACGAGGAAACTCAAAAGCTGGCGATGGCCGTCCAATAGAACCACAGCGATCTCGTGGTAGAGCAATTGGGAGGGGCTGGTTGGTGGACGCCCAGGCCCGTCGAGAGCCCCTGCTCAGCTGCGCGAGGTGCGCTACAGGCAACAAGCGGACGACGCTATAGCGCCTCTATCCGCGATCTACTCAAGCCACGGCCAGGCGAGGCACCAACTGCGCGTCCTCCCGCTTGATAGCAGCGGTATTGGCGTCTCTCCTTTAGCTGGTGTCATTTAGGATGGGCATGTCTTTGACCTTGGTCTGTAGGTTTTAATGTGATACAGCCAAGTTGCAAAGCCTTTCCCCCTTTGAGAGACGGCCTTCCCCGGATCGACGATGAGCCGAAAGAGAGACATGCATGCATCGAGATGCGCGTACCTACATACGCAGGTACGCGATAGTAATCAAAGAAGGATTACCAACTAAGATACGAGGCTAAGCCTTGTGACCAGACTGAATGAGGAGAGGCAAACGAGGCTTAGAGACCCGGGATGCAGGGGGGGCAATCATGTCAACGTGACCCGGCGCAAGGGGTAATGGGCGCAGTAATCATTCCTGCTAACGTACGCACTATGGGGTGCAGACGAGGTTGCCTTGCCTTTTTACCAGGTATGCGGCGAGGTGGTGTGCTGCAGCTCTTCTAAGCACAGCAGCGGGATGCAAGGCTATGAACGACGAAGCCTGGGAAGAGCTGCTTCGGCCGCCGAGTCCATCCATCCACCAGCTCATCTCTTCTAGCCGTCCGTCTCGGGACGTGAAACAAACCACCCTCCAATAACCCGGATCTCGAGATCGAGCTTCCTGCAGAGCAATCGGAGCCCTTCCTCAGTCTGATGCTGCCTGTTCTCACATCATCTTCGATCCATGCTAAACGCTCCTTCAACCACCCAGCCGGGTCTGACGTTGCGGCTCGTCCCCCCTCCGTCTCAGACCCCAAACCCCAGCCACCACCTCGTCGCGGCTTTTCCTTGTTAATCAACGCGAAACCAGAGACATAAACAACGCGTGGTTGTTCCACAAACACCAAACGCCCGCATATCATCTTACATATCGCACAGTCCCCCTGAGTTGAGTAGAGTTGACCCTTGCTTTTTGGAGATTCCATGCCCCAAGCCTGTGTCACTTGGGATCAACCACGTGATGACGTCGAAATGACTTTTTCCATCTCGGGCATCTCGGGCATTCTCAAAAATCGATCGACGATGTCGTGATGTCTGTGTCGTAGAGGCAAAAACAAGGGATGACTTTGTATAGCCTCACTTACAACACGCCATCATTCTCGCCAGGAAGTCGCTCTACACGCTTCTGCTCCCAATTGTCCAGGTCTCGACCAGCAAGCCTCTGTTTTTTCCCCAAGTCAGTTCAAAGCCCATGTTTCACCCACTCAAGGATAGTTTAGGGAGTGAGAACTCACGTAATACTCCTCCTTCATGTCCACCTTTCTCGGAGACCGCCGGACGTTGAGTTCCTCGTCCTTGGTCATCTGGCGGACCTTGCGGTCGTAGCGTTCGTAGCGGACGGCGGTGGCCGGGGTCAGGACAAACGAGCCGGCGACGATGACGGCCATGAAGGGCAGGCCGAACATGAGGAAGGGATGCTTGTTCATGACGGTGCGGTACCGCATGCCGATGGTGTTCATGTCGGCCGCGGTCCGGAACTTTTTGTTCTGAAACGTCGGCATCGTGGGGACGGGTTCGGGGCAAGGCGTTTCGGTAGGGCGGACTGTCCGGAGCGGATTTGGATCGGCAGCTCCGTGAGATTGGAGGAGGTTCGGGGCGGAGGATGAATTCGCCTTGTTCGTTGAAGACGAAGAGAGAGATATTGGAGGTGGGCGACTGTGGAGAAGCAGGTGGCTAATGGAGTAATTGATTTGCGCCTGGCGCTGTCGAAGATGAAGTGGGGGAATTGGCAGGAAATGGCTATGAAAACGAAGAGACTGATTTGGTTAGGTATCGTGGTTGAGAGCCGAGTCGGACGATGATTCCATCTCGAGGTCCACTATGCGGCGATGACCACGGCCTGTGCGCGTTTACATTTTCCCGGCCTCGGAGTGGAGCTGGCGGCTCATCAGGGTCCAATATCACCTCCACTATAGGAAAACGGTCTGTCTGAAAACTCCATCACAATCAGTGCTCAACATCACAGACCACCTCACTAATAATCAGGCCCATCAGCTTCATGATTCCAGAACCTGCGAGATGTCATTCCAGCAGGGATTGAAGCCCAACACCGATGCCTCATGTACCATCTTGTACCACGCCAACACGACGTGTTCAGCTCTTTATGGACCCATCATCCATGTTCTGAAAATAACACGAACCCCATCTCTGGAGCGAGGACCCTGAAAAATGTCGGGCATATCCTGGGGAAACCTGTCCATCTATGGGGCTGGAACGAGGTCTTGCTCGCGTGACCGCATCATTCTCTGGACGTGAATTTCGTCACCGAGCCCGTGCTTCACCCCAAGAAACGGTCTTACCGCACGGTGATGCCTCGGTATTCGAAAACTTTTCGCTCCGTCTTCTAGTGACCCGGTTCAGCGGACGAGAAAAAAAAGTTTTCTACTGCCCGGAACCCTGCTTGAGTCATGGATTCTCTCTTGACGGCGTTGACACGATCTGAGCTGGCTGGACCCTTGGTCCATGCTACGTCGGAGATTTGACAAGGCGGCTAACGGTAGCGTCTGTCAAATTTTGATGTCGGACCGTCGGTAGGGCATCTCGCTGTTGGCCGAAGGATGTGGACTCGTCCATATATATCACTGGAGTTGCCCGACGATCCGTTCCTTGGGCCGAAGCATCAAGTACGAGTACGAGGAGTGTCCACAGCGGCTTCTTGTAGCTCTTCTTTGGTGCATGGTTCATAGATAATGGCCAAGCGAAGTTCCAACGCGCAGATCACTTAGACTAAGCTAGCTAGGAAGTGTATAATAGCACTTAGCATCTCGGACGTGCTGACGACACATGTGCTGGTGCGAGTTGCTCCACTGACAGAGTTGAAGGGCCTGTCAAGCTCCCTCTGCATATCCAAGACCGGCTCTATATCTATTCAATATCTATACAGTATTTACAAGAAGTTGACGAAATCTGAACAAACAACTAATCCGACATCCACCATGTTGGCTCGCATCTCAATAGTTCGTATTTGACCTGTTGGGAATCCCTGGCCTCTGTCTCGAAGCTGAGGTTTCTCGACACATTGGCACACAACCTCTCGAGCAACAAGCAATGGTGAACCGGCCTACGTGTAGCTGCAACTTTGACATGCCGGCTCAGGCACACTTACCGCTGATGCAGTTCAAGGAATCGGCGCAGTCCTGGGCAACCTTGCAAGTAGCACCTAACACTCATCGTTAGCACGTCCATCTCAAGAAGCTTCCCTCTGTTATCCGTACCCGCGCAGTGTCCCAGCCATGAGCAGTTTACACCACACTTGCCGTTCACGCAGGTCAGAGAATCTGCGCAGTCTTGCGCGGCCTTGCAGGAAGCGCCTAACTCAGACCTCAGTCCCCAGGATCTCATCTGCCATCACCAAGAGTGGATGTCTTACCTTCGCAGTGTCCAGGCCACGAGCAATCGTCCGAACCAGGCTCATCACCACCTCCGTTGGATCCGTCGCCGCCGATGCGCTTGATGAGTTTGTCGCCCAGCCCGACCAGACTGGCGTGGAAGTCGTCAAAGTTGCCAGCAGTCCAGTCAGCCCCTTTGGCGCCAGGGACGGCATCTGCACCGGTGAAGGCAATGTAGAGGACGTCTTCCTCGTCGTGGCTCGTGTTGGAGCCAGTCCCCGCTTGCATGCTCTTGCCGTAGCAGGCTGTTGCGAGGGAGAGGGATGCCTCGCCAACGCTGGGACGGTCGCCGTGGTCGCCGTTGGAGTCGCCCCAGATGCCGTAGAACTATGGATGTCATGGTAAGCTCGGGTTTCAAATGTCGGGAGTTGTGTTGCTTACCATCTTGTCTCCGCAGACAACGGCCATGAGACTGGCCTTTTGGACGCCGTACTCACGAGGATCAAAGGTCTTCCAACCGGCCTTGGTACCAGAGTTGCCAAAGACGACGAATGAATGCTCGTGAGGGTTCAGGTCGCTGATGCCCACGTTGTAGCCCTCGATGATGGACTTGATAGACGTCGTGGGAATTGTCGTTGTCGACTCGCCGCAGCGTCCATCATCCGCAGGACCACCCTGAGCGCCATCGCAGTCGACGTCCATGTTGGAAAAGGTGCCGCCCTCGCCCTGGAGGTAGACCACGCCGTAGTCCTCAACATGGTCGCCGCAGTACGACGTTTCTGTACATGTTAGTCCGCGGCGTCATTGAAGACGAGATGTGAACTTACTTCCATCGTCAAACTTGGAGTCATAGAAGCCGGTGGCTAGTTTGTTGGTGCAGGTACCCTTGGACTTGAGCTGGTTGTAAAAGGTGCGGACATTGCTGGGGACTTGGAGCGCCGAGGCCGAAGAGGCGAGGAGCAGTGGCATGAGACTTTGATACAACATGATGAATGAGTGGCAAGTAACAACCAGTGTTATAAAGGATCGAAGAAGATGGTCAAACAAAGAGTGACAGAAATAAAATGCTATAGTATTACCAGGAAGTATGGTCCATCATCGAGCTATATCTCTAGATCTCTCGGCTGCGAACCGACACACCGTCTCCTTTCGATCCTCTTCATCTGGCCGCTGTTTCGAATCGTCGAAGGATTCAGTCAGCCCTCTCGTTTAAACAAGCTGCTTATTCCGGCAACCCCCCTGGCTTGTCACTAACCCCCTGCATTGCGACCTCAACCCCAGATCTACGATGCACAATGTCAAGTCAACTGCCTTGTTGGGCTGCACATAACTCGATTTTATGTCGATTGCCAAGACTTTGGATGTCACGTTGCTTTTCCTCTGTGATTTAGAGGCTGGCAAAGGCGGCCAGACGTCGGCCTTGCTCACCTTGACGGGTGTTTCATGACCCTGGTTCATTGTCCCATTGCAGCCGGTGTCTGAACCCCGACGGCGCTTCTTCCTTGAATGAGGATTCAAAAGCAGCCTCAATTCCTGAGGAAGGATTCAAACTTATTGAAAGCACAGAGGCTTTTGCAATAGGGGTACAAATGCTGTGAGCGGTGTGAGATGTGAAAAGACTCATCGAGGCACCCTGAACATAGTTTTGTCTTGTATATCAAGTATCGGACTACATCTATGTCATCTATTTTACCTACAATACACTAATATCATCAATCATGGCTTTTAAAGTTACATGGCACTGCTCACACAGCCACGGCTTCTTTCAACTTCTCCGCCAGCAGTAGCACCCTCTCATCATCCCAATACTGCCCGATAAGTTGCAATCCAGCCGAGAATCGACTGCCCTCCACCTTGGCTGGAACACTTACAGCTGGTAACCCCGCCAAACTCGCAGGAACCGTAAACACGTCGTTCATGTACACATCTACACTGCTCTGCCCCTTGATCTCATCCAATCGTGGAGGAAACGTCGGGGCTGTAGGACAGAGAATAAAGTCCACCTGTAGAGGACCGCGCTTGTCCTCCATGCCTGTGGCCTCGGCCATGTCACTGAGGTCGAATTGTCCAGGTTCATAGAGTGGGTTATCCAGCTTGAAGACACGGTCAAAGTCCTGCTGGACCATCCGTCGGACCTTTTGCGCTTGAATAAAGTAGTTATCCATGGCTTCGGAACTGAGGCTATACGTGCCAAGTAGAATTCGTCGCTTGACTTCATCGCCAAAGCCAGCACCACGGGTGTCGGAGTACAGAGTCTCGCCGACAGCGTCACTGCCTTCGCCACGTTTTCCATAACGGACACCGTCGTACTTGGCGAGATTTGAAGAAGCTTCGGCTGGAGCGAGGACGTAATAAGCGCAGAGGGCTTCCTTTGTGGAGGGGAGGGAGATGGGAACGAGAGTTGCGCCCTGTGCTTCGAGGGAGGAGGCGGCGGCGACCCAGGCGGCGCGAATAGAAGGGTCGAGTTCGGAGATGTTGTATTCGAGAGGAATACCGATATTTAGCTTGGAGAGACTCGGTAGAGTAGAAGGTGTCGTCTCGGCGAAGCGCCTTCGAGAGGCAGCTGGGAGTGACGTCGGGTCACTTGGGTCGTGCTCCTGATGCAAACCGGTCTTGAAGACAAGGTCATGTATCGGTTTGACATTGCTGGCTAGGAAGCCAACCGTATCCAGAGAGTTTGCATATGGAACAACGCCAAATCGTGAGATCATCCCATAGCTTGGCTTGTAGCCCACAGTCCCTGTATAAGCTGCAGGCAATCGGATTGAGCCGCCTGTATCTGTCCCAAGCGCGATATCGGCGTCCCCAAGCCGGATTGCAACCGCACTGCCACCGGAACTTCCACCAGCTGAGACATCGTCGTCCTCCACCAGGGGATTCCTCACAGCACCATGAATCGAGTTTATTGAGTGTGACCCCATGCCAAACTCGTCCATGTTTGTCTTTCCGACTACAGACGCTCCATGTGCGCGCAGCTGACGAACAATGGTGGCCTCGAAGGGCGAGGGGTGGGACGAGAGGATGTGGGAGGCGCATTGGGTCGCTGAATCGGCGGTTGCGATGTTGTCTTTCACGGCGAGTCTGAAGGGCTTTGCATCCTTGCGAAAGGTTGGAGGAGGGGGGGAATCGGAATTTGTGGCAGCAGGTTCACCTAGGTATGTTAGTTGAAGCTACCCGAAAGGAATTGGTCAAGACACACTGCTGCCAACAAAGTGGTTGTAGCTGCTATGAGAGCGCCATTGCGTTGTCAATTGCGCACGAGCAGCAACTCGTCGAGGTGCGAGATAGTTTTGTCGCGAATTCGATGCCAAGCGGCGCACAAGAGCCGCGCTCATTGTCGATTGCTCACCATGGAGGAGCTGAAAGATTACAGCTGTTGAGGTGTAAGTGGAAGACTAGATTGAAGCTCCGAAAAGTGACAATGCTTGGTTGGTCGGCCGAGAAAAGGCGGGATGGGCAGCTTATCGATAAGAACATAACAGGCAGCGTCCAGGGTCTTTGCGTCTTTCCTCACCTCAGCTCTACACTCCACGACAAGCAGCCTCGTCAACGCGCCAGCTGGCAAAATGGCGTCCAAAAGAGAGCTTGATTTCGACGATGGCGATGCGACAAGGCCTGAGCCGAAGCGACCAAAGAAACAAGGCGGCAAAGCGCGACAACACCAAAACTCTGGCATCGACCTGACCTGGGGCCAAAAATATGTCTTCTCAGGCGCAGACTGCGCGACAACGATTCCCGCCGGCGAAGAATCTGATTTCGAAGACGACGCGGATGCCATGGCATATCTAAACTCTGTGAGGTAAGGAACCCCCCTTCGCGCGTGTCTCGTTATCCTTTTGCTGAAGATCACCCACTTGTAGAGTATGGAAGCTGATATGGTGAGTACAACAGACAAGAAGCCAACGGAATCCCCCATCTGCTCGTTGCGCCCAAGGTCCAGATTGGGCCGCAGCTGCCTGCTGATTTCGAGAGAGACGATGATTCGAACGAAGACGATGAGGGAGCCGTCGATCGGAGCATATACGAGAATGGTATCGGAGACTCGAGAGGCTACTACGAGGACGGCGCGTATACTGCACTTCCGGACAACTGGGCTGAAGAAGGTGGCTATGAGGAGGGGGAAGCTCTGGAAGAAGACGACGAGTACGATGAAGAGAAAGCCATCCACGAAGCCTACTTTGCCTCCCTCATGGATCAGTACCTCCACCTCCGAACCATCCTCCACGCCGAACCACCTCCCAACGCCCTCTCTCGCCTATCTCCATCTCAAGCTACCTGTGCCGCCCCCTTCGACCACAAATCCTCCCCGATAGCACTCTGGACCCGCCTCCTACGCACCACCGATCCACACCCCCTCCAGCTCGCCCTCATGTCCAAAGACACCACTCTTCGCATCCTGCGTGTCCTCCTCGGCGGCAAGTTCCTCCGCCGCGGGTATACTCTGCCTGAGCGCACAAGCCGCTGGCTGTGGGCGCTGCTGGCACGGCTGCCGGATAGGGGGGAGATGAACTACGCTGAAATTGGGTGGGTGCGCGATCTAGGGAGGAGGGCTGTGCTTCTGGGGAGGAGCTTGGCTGAAATGGCAGCGCTGAGAGAGGAATTGGCTGAAGGGGGGCTGGGGGCTCACGAGGCGGTTGACGGGAGTAGTAGCGATGAAGAGGTGATGGCGGATGCAGAGGAGCTAGAGGTCGAGGGAGCCGTTAGCCCTGAGCAAGACGAGGACACCTCGACACCTCAAGAGCCCGAGGAAGAGGAGCAACCTTCTAAAGCGGATACAGGAGCCTCTCAACCGTCCACAGAAGATGCACCTGCTCCTCAGCCCGGAAGTTCTGCGCCCAAGTCAGACGTAGAGGAAGGTGAGATAGAAGACCAAGACGAAGACGTGGCTATGGACCTCGCTTCCGACTCTGAAGCAGAGGATGGTGAAGTCGCTTCCCAGCCCCAGGAAGACCTCCAGGATGCAAAGGCCCGACTGCTCGCCCAGCTGGACAACGACCAAGCTTCAGACGACGAGGACGAGGACGCCCAGCAGGAGGCAGCGAGACAGCGCTCCCGGGCCAACCTGCGCGCTACACTCAACATGATCTTGACGGTCGCCGGTGAGTTTTATGGACAGAGGGACTTGCTCGAATTTCGAGAGCCGTTTGTGGGCATGTAAGTTGATGGACGAGTAAGTAGTTGTAGGTCTGATTCTCGACCTGGTTGTTTATTTCTGTAAAGCATGCATACAGCGAACCCTAATTCATCCCTTGATATCCTCAATGAGCCAGCTCTGAAGCATTCATGTATACCTAACAACGCCTGACACCAAGTCCCAAACATCTAACGTGACGCATAGCAAAACGTGAATATACAAAGATTAAGTGACGGTAGACAAAACTCCGAGCTTAGTCGGCCAGTTCCATCTCGTGCTCAGCTCCGTAGACAAGAAACTCGGCATCTTCAAAGTCGGAACCTGTGGCGTTTTCCTGGCCAATGCCCTTCCAACCAGTTGTCTTTTGTGCGCGTGAGACTGGAGTAGCGAAAACTCGAGAAACGCCCTGGTTGGCTGTCGCCCCTGCCAGAAAACCAGATCTGACATAAGGCTCATCGTCATCATCGTCAAAGATTCGCTTGCGGGAGCCGTCGTGTGAATCGATGCTCTCGGTGCTCTCTTGGGACATGGTAAGCTCGGGAATAGCATCGAGCTCAGGAACATCGTCGTCGTGCTCGAAATCAGGCTGAGTATCGAGACCGCCAACTTTGTTGATCCCGCAGAAGGGTAGAAGTTCGCGGGAGGAGGCCTTGGCGGGAGCAGGGCGGGCGCTAGCAGCAGTCACCGGCGCATTGTCAGTCCAGAGCTTGAAGGCGCTGGTGCCGGCAGTCTTGTATCCTTCGGGGACGGACTTGCGAACGCGCATGCCGACGCTGAGCAGGTTGGCCTGGACGGTGGATGGGAGAACAGGCTCGCGAGGCCTTTCGGGGACAGCATCGACGGGATCGGTGGATGATTTGGGATTGAAGAAGGAAGTGATTTGACGCTGAGAGGGGTCGGCTGAGACGCCGGCGAATTGACGCTTGACTCGGGGAGTCGACATCGTGACGGTTTCGGGGGAGGAAGTTGGTGGCTTGGTATTGATCTAATGGGGAACTCGGTTGATGGTGAATGATGGAGTGCGACGGTCGCAATTTTGTCGCAATTATCGGGCACAGTCGTAGGACGAAACTTCAGGTCAGGACGGTATCAAGAAATGATCGCAAGAGTGAGAGCTAGAACAAAGTATAGAAGAGTGGAGAGTGTCTAGGAAAGCGCAAACTTGGGAATAAGAACCAAGCCTCGAGATGGCAAATGACGTCGCAATCGAGGGGAATCAGACCAGGTCAAAGGATGGAGGGGCTTGAGGGGCTTTGATAAAGCGAGACGAGGTCCAAGATTGTTGCCAGGGTGAAGAGAAAAAGGGAGCGGCGGGAAGGTGAGGCCGCTGGGCGCCCCTGCCTCTACCTAAGCCCCCAAAGCTAAAAAGACAACGACGATCCCCGAAGCAACTAGACACCGGGGGGACCAGTCAGCGAAGCAAGATTTCTCACCTTGGGGAAATAGTGGGGCAAGGGACCCGCGTCGCAGCGCGACCTGTTCGTGCCGCTTTCGCGTTAATTGAGTAATTGCGCATCCCCCAATTGCAGGGTCGTCCATTGGCTCTGCTGAGTCATCTGATAAGCTGCATTATTTGATCAGCAACAAGACAAGGTTCGAGTGGTTCAGCTGCAACCAAGCTGCGTTTTGGCCAAGGCAGTGGCGAAAGGATTCTGCAGGGCGTTTCTAGACGCTTCAGGATCGACAATCTCATTTGCGTCGACTTGCGTCGAGTTCCCACACGTATTTTGCCATCCAAGTGGAAGAAATGGGCATACAGTACTACTTCTGTCTTGGATGCTGCAGCTTCTGCGTTGTATCACACGAGCTTGTCACGCGAGCCGATGAAGCTGATTCTGAGCCGAAAGGAAAAGCATCAAACTGCAGACGTTTCAACATGAGATTTAATTATCAAGTAGTACTATTAGCTTGGAGAACCAGTTTGGTCATTCCTCAATGGATGAAACTGTTGGGTGAAGTTGTCAAGGCGCAATCTCCTGGAACTCAGGCCATCCAATCATAGTCAACTACACATCCAAAGCAACTAATGGCTCAAGGACACCTTAAGTCAAGCATCATGACATTTCGCGGGGTAATTGATGCCCAAGGCTCATCTGCCAATGACCTAATCCCGTCATGTCCAAGATCAGCTGCCTGAGGCTCTGCTAAGACGGACGGCCTTCTCCGGATCGAGTCATCCGGCGAGTTGACAGGACTGAGGGGTAGGTCGAGACCATCCACCGATGACGCCGGTCACCACCAATCACCTTCGCGGCAAATGTCGACGACAGTACAGTAGCTTGGGATAGCTGATCAAGCTCGTGAGGGCACGAGATGGTCAAGCATTGGAAAAGACGCATGGCAGGCACCATCTCGCTCACTACGACAGTCACGATGTCACAGCAGCACAACTCCAGTAAACGCCAGCTGATGTGGAAACCATTGTGAATTTCGCAAAAGCACAGTGACCATCCTCCGCTACCCACTGCACCCGGGTATGAAGCGATCATCAACCAGCGTTTCCACGTCCTCGCATCCAGCCGGCCCCATCCAAGGCACCGGTCCAGACACTTGTGAAGGCTTTCTCCAGCTTTCCACCCATGCAGTGCTTTTTCCTTTCCCTTCCCTGCCTCGAGACGACTCTTTGGTACAAGGCGCGCAACGGAAAAAAAAACAAAAGAAGAATGATGTGCCATGCAAGATATCCGGAGACCCCAAACGCCCCTATTCTGGGTGCCCCATCTTCTATCTGCAAAGATGTGTGTGTTTTTTTTGACAGGTTATGTCCGCAACGTCGGTTGTTCTATCCGTCCATGTCGAGGTTGATATTTTGCAGATCCGAGATGACCACCATGAGATGAACCGTCATGAGTACCCAAGGAGATAAACCGCCGCGAAGCAGTCTACTTCCGTCGGAAAGAGCATCCCTCGGTCAACCGAGCCTTACCACCGGTGGGCTGGCATAGCACAGTGGTGCAACCCTGGCAGATGACGACGGTCTGGGCGTGCGAGAAGACGGTGGTGATGGTGAAGCATCCGGGGCACTTGACGTCCATGAAGAAGGATCGGGGGGCGGGGACGAGGGTCTGGAGGTGAAATGTTAGGTTGATTGTTGGGGTGTGGAGTTGTCGAAAGCATCTCGTACCTTGAGCTTGTGCTTCTTGGCCTCGGCGGCCGCGGAAGGGTTCAGAAGATCAACGGCGAGAACCTGGGAGGCGGAAAGTCAGCCAACTTGTTCCATCATCGTAATTGTCCGTCGTGAGCATTCGATGCATCGTCGTCGTAGTCGTCGAGTCCAAATTCCGTCAATTTGATACTTTTCCCTCGGCCAAAAATGTCGACTTGTTGACTTGCCGAGTTCGTCGAAATTTCCATCGTCCTCGCACACGTGGTCGTCGTCCATCGCTCGTCGTAGGTGCATCGCGAAAAACATCACAAAAAAGTAGGTCGCTTACCATCTTGGCTGATTTTCTCGAGAAAGTCTTGTCGGTTTCTTGCGAGAGAGGGAAAGCTTGACGAAATCCGGGAGCAGATTTGAGGCTCGCAAGGTGGGTGGGAGGAGGTAAGCGAGGAAAAGTTCGGTGGACTTGAGGGGACGATTCACGTTTGCCTCCTTGCTGGAATTTTCGTCAAAAGTGGATTAGCGCCCTAGGGTTTTCGTGCCCACGCCCACGTGACGAGAAGACCCACCAAAATGTGTCGGTGCAACACGGCGCCGATGACAGGAGCTTTATGCACGGAATGTTTAGTGGGGCTTGTGCAAGTCTGCCAGTTATGCGCGCCGTTGTTCGTCGAGCTTCTGAGTAGTACGTAAGGTGGGGGGAGTTGAGCCTCTTTGCTGGGTCGTTTTGTAGGCTGCCAAGTAGCAGGCTGCCACTTTCGATCGTTACAAATTGGGCTGGGGATCTTTGTTGCCTCTCATTACCTTCATTCACATTTTGTTCATCATGGCAGCTCCTTCAGAACAGCGCATCGCTGTCCCCATCGACGACCCCAACGCTGATACAGAATGGTTGGTGAACTGCTACCCCTCCATGACTTGGTGACCTCTAACCCCGCCAGGAATGATATCCTTCGAAAACATGGTGTGATTCCCGAGAAACCGCCCAGCCCAACTCCCATGATCGAGGAGGCCATTCTCGAAGGTCGAAGATTAGCACATGAGAACCGCTTGGAGGGCAAGGACCTTGACGAGTTAGACGAGCTTGAGGATGACGAAGACGAGGCCTTTCTCGAGCAGTACCGGCAGAAGCGAATGGCCGAGCTGAGCAACATCCAGAAGAAGGCCCTGCATGGAACCGTGTATCCGATTTCGAAGCCCGAGTACCAGCGCGAAGTCACAGACGCCTCCAAGAACGGCCCTGTATTTGTCAACCTCACATCTTCCATGGGTACCAATGTCGAATCCAGAGTCTTGACCGAGCTCTGGAGACAGGCTGCCAAGGAGTATGGAGAAATAAAGTTTTGCGAGATACGGGCGAGTCAGGCCATCGAAAACTACCCCGATCGAAACTGCCCGACGATTTTGGTGTACAAGAACGGCGACATTGTCAAGCAGGTTGTAACGCTAGCAACTATAGGCGGCGTACGAACTAATATGCCAAAGATTGACAACCTGCTAGTCGAGGTTGGCGCGGTCCCCGACTCGGACATGCGTATTATAAAGAGGAGGCAAGCTGCTGAGGACGCTGAAGAGGACCGTCTAGCAGGGAAGACCATCAAAACAGGGACGGCTGGAAAGTCGCGGAACGTCGACAGCGATGACGATGATTGGGATTAAGAGATGTGCAGGACAACATGTCAATGTGATCAGCCTGGGTCTGAGGATGGATGCGGCACATCATCTAGGATTTACCGTCTCCCTGCTGGAGCATCCCGGCAGCCTTGTTGTGAGCGCACCACCGTGTCTCGGCTAGCTGAACAGTCCTCTTGATCCAGGCTCACGGCAACGTGCGACAGCCGGTGTGCGACATTCAAGAACGAGGGTGCAGATACCTGGGTCTGCATGGGTAGCTGACTACCAGACTTGACTGCGACATAAAAGGTCCTCCCTCTGACGTTAGTCATCCTTAGTCGCCGAGGATGCAGATTGAGATGTCTCTTCGAGGTGGCAAGGATTCAGACTACATTACAACACCCTTCGGTCCTGAACAAGCATACAGACGTACAAGGTAGGGATCATTGGGAGATGTTGCGCAGGTGTAGTTGGGGGTTTCTGTAAGATGGGCTGAGACTTGTACATCCAGGCGGCTGCGGCTTGTACCTTGTGTAAAGATGAAGACATAGATAGAATATCAACAACCAATAACAGACCGTCCGCGGTCTATTGTTTAAAGAAGATGAACAACGACCACGCCTTTGCTAGATGGGGTGGGAGACGTGAAAGGGAATTTGCAGAGCATCAAAATCCATAGTTGCGAGTCGTCGTGAAGGAGACTGTCGTCAGCGCGAACCACCATGGGAGTCCTGATGAGAAAGGGAGGAAGTTTTGTTCTTCAATACTAAACCCTGTTGGGCCAGTGACCAGAGTGTCACTTGTTTGATGAGCGCCTGGAGTAATTATACAATACATTGAGAACGCCAGCCCGGGATCGTATGACCCGTACACCGCCTTAGAGTTCACTGTTAAGGCTCTTTAGTACCTGCGCCTGAATGTCTAGCCATGAGATTCTTAGAGATAATTATAACCTTAGGTCATCAAGGGAGCCCTTCTCAAGTTTAGTCAGCTCTGGAGACGAAGGACATGGTCTCTGACCAAGTTGCATGCAGCAACAGAAGAACCCTTGCAAGCGAAGACGACCTGCATGGCATTGGGCTTTGTCGTTCAAAGCAAACACCCTCCCCGGGAACTAATGCATGGCGTTAAGATATGGGGCCCATGTTATGCACGAGCCTTGGCGGTGTAAGAACCGTAGCTAACAGGACCCTGAAGGACAGGGGTGAAACCTCGCCGTGTAAGTCGATGGCGGGTGGGAGAGCTTGAGGCAAGTGTCTCCAAAGGTGACGGAGATGGTGAAAACCAAGTCCAGGCCAATAGTTGCATATTAGTTCTGTGGAGGCCGTTGTCCCTTGAAGGTCAACAGCTTACTGCGTCAAGAATAGTGATAGAGTCAAATGACCAAGAAAGTCAGGCAAAGGCCCGGTACCATTCAAACGCTTATCAATCTGCCCTGTCAAAAACGCCATTTATCCAACCGTGCTTGCTAATTTGACTCGTCCACTGCCATTGGGACAAGATTCCCACTCGGCAGACCCCAGCTCGCCTTATCCGTCTCTACCGGCCCGCATCGCCATGAGCATCCCCTGTGAACAAAGGGCACCGTCCTCTCACCCTCTGCCATACTCAGCGGTGTCATCCGCACGACGGAGGGATTCTCCTGGTTGGCCTCCTTGCAAGTCCGTATCTCCCGCCACTCAACCCATTCAATAGTTGGGATAACCATGAACTTGCGGCAGCGCGAGCAGGTCAATCCACCGGCATCCTTCTGCCTCTGAGCTCGCTCGAGGAGCCTCCGGAGGTTGGTAAGACCGTCGGGAATGTAATATGGCATCTCTGGAAGCTGAGCGCTACCATAACAAGCTCGAAGGGCCGTCTCAAGGAGGCTTGGGACGCGACTCGCGCCTTGGAGCTGTTGAGAGACAGGAGGGTTGCCTGGTTCGTCCCCGTCGACAGGAATTATGTGTTGAGTGTGATTTGTAGGAAATTTGAATTCAGATAATATCCTACCTGCCGTATTGGAGAGCTGCAAGGGCGAACGGCCCAGCGACCTGCTCACCAAATGTGGCAACGAGGCCTCTGACTCTTGTGTGAAAGAAAAGAGGAGATTATCCGAGTGCTCCTCATTGAGCTGATCCAATTCGTGATCCGGCTGCCAAAAAGGGTTTGGGTGTACAACAAGGGTGTGAAGGCTTTTGTCTGACGAGAATAGATCGAGCAGTTCCACAGGTAGATGCCGCAAGCGGTTCTGTGACACGTTGAGCTCCTTGAGATTCTGGAGCTTGGCGATGGCGGGCGGAAGCTCAGTCAGCTTGTTGTGGCGAAGACTGAGAATGGTGAGATATGTGAGATCGAAGATGGCACCGGGGACCCGCGTCAGCCGGTTCATGGCCAGGTAGATCTTGAGCTCCGGGTCCTTTTGCTCAAAGGCCACATCCTTGGTGACGACGGGGATGCAGGCGAACTGCGACAAGGGACTGATGGTATCGTTGGAAACATCTTCCAGCCCCATCGACCAAAAGTCAACCGTCTCTTCGCCCTGCTCGAGACAGGCCCGGACCTTGTCGCGTGCAACCTGCTCCGCCTTGGAGACGCGGCGCACGACGCGATCGAGCTGCGGCAGCCGCGGCTTCGGAGGCGCAGGAACATGGTCCATGACATCGTCGCTCTCGTTGCCATCGCTGCCGAGAAACACACCGCTGTCTGCCTGTCGCGTCCATGGGCGTCTCTGCTTGGGGACTTGAAGGGCCTCGCTGAAAGTCGAGTCTGACGAGGTAGGGTGCTGCTGGAACCAGGAACCAATGTAGCGTTTCTTGCGCCTGCCCTCTACATAATTATCCAGGGCCGGATCATCATCGCTGGAAAAGATGGCCGGGTCACTGGAATTGTTGAAGGCCGCGGGGGATGGCGCGTGCTTGGAAGCCGGGTTGCGGACGCGTTTCCTGGGGTTGTTGGAGAAGCTCTGCGAGTGCTCGTCCCAAGAGACGGCCGGGAGACGAGGCAAGGACGGCTCCTCTGAGGCCATTGTAACGAATAATAAAGATGTAAATGCAGAGACTAAAAAATTGAAACGATTCAAACAATGAACAAAGACGGAATGATGCAGGGCAGCGGGCTGGGGTCTTGTCCAACGTGAACAGGAACGCGACGGGACGCTGAGTGACGGCGGGACGTAAATACAGTGGAGGGTTCGTGCCCCACTGACGCACCCAGCCCCAGCTGCACATTTGCCGGCGTGCACGTGCCAACATCCTCAATTGGATTCCAGGGTCTGGCTCCGAACTTCCGACCAGTCGGTGGCAGGATGGGGCTGGGGATGATAAGATGATCTGATAAGCGCGACGCATTGGGACGTTGCACATAGATCCATGGATGCTCTTCTTGGCCAAGGACCGTGTTTCGTTGACTAGCACCTGCCTGTCATACAAAACCCGGGGTCGCGTTGAGCCGCTCTAGGATCAAAGCTCGCACACGGTTAAAAGACAGGTCCCAACGAGGTCAGCCCGACATTGAATGGATCATCATCACCTTCATTGACCTTGCCCCTCACTACATTAGGCTAGGTTTATAAAGAGATTATAATAAAATTACTCTAATATTATCATAATATTATTTAAACCGCCGCTAAAGACTCTCGGAAAGAGGCCTGCTATGCCGAAGCTGCCCCCGTTAGCAACCTAATGGTAGGGCGTTCCTCCCATTCAACTTATCGTCGCTGGCACCTTCTATCTGACCTGCCTCCCCTCGAGCATGTGAATGCGACTTTCTTCATCCCACCAACCCGCTTCCTCCTCCACCCGCAATTCTACTTTGGAGACAACATTACTCTTCAGCCTCATCGGCATACACGATATACACCCAAGTCATGCCAAACGAACTTGTATATGGTCTCTATACCAACCAGAGTAAGCAAGCCTACAGTACCGCCTTCCAGCCCCAGACCTAGGTAACGAACGACAGCAGGGGAGACGAGAAACCCATGGGGACCTGTTACCTGGACCTATGGAAACGTTTTCCTCCAGGCCGCTAGCACCTGGCTCCGACGCCACTTCGATGAGGCAGTCGACCTTGGCCTTTTGGACAACGGGTGGGATCAACACGAGGGCCCTCGACAGAGCTTTCTCATCAGATGGGGGACTATCCTTATCATGTTGGCGACCGCTCCACCCTTGGGGACTGCACACCTCGTCCCTAGCGAGGGCGGCAATGTCCTGCGTTAGGAGAACATCTGGGTCATGAAACGGGACCGCGCCCCCTGTGCCTCTATCATGCTTGCCCCTCGCATGGGCCAGAGGTATGATGTTGCTTCGTGGGCGCGATGTCGGGGCTAATACGTGGTTCCAGCTCACATCTGCCTGGACAAACCCAGATTACACACTACTTCAAAAGATTCCAAGGGCTTCACCACTCCGACTGCGTGACCTCTTGGATCCTCAGCTGGGCACGCAGCACAGGGCAAATCACTGATGCCACCTATCTTAAACTCCACAGGCCAAACTTTCATACCGATCGCGTCTCGTGGCTTCATCCTCAAAGGCCGGTCTTCTGCGCCTATGATGAAGCCGCCCCCGATTTTCAACTCAGCCTCGACGAACCTGCCGAGATACGTCATCTTAACCACTACGTTGAGTTGTTCATCCAGAACACCACGGAGCTGCGAAGGGAAAATTTCCTCATGTCTTTGGGCCTCCGAGATTCCTTTCACTAAAGATGCAATTGAAGCGTCCGGTTTCTTTATAACAAGCGAGAGGGCTTTGGGGTTAGGAACTTGTTGAGTTGGTGGAAGAGGAATGAGGCAGCAGATGGTGATGGAGGGACGAAAGAGTAGAAAGAGAGGTAGAAGGTAGAAATAAAAGTCAGAGATAGAAGCGACTGAGGTGAAATGGCCGAGTGCATTGATGGTTGCCTGAGTGCTTGAAGAAAGACGTTGAAGATAATCACCCAAGGGTACCTTGAAAGACTGCGTATTGTCAACTATTTTGGGAAATATTAGGGCGGCTTTGGAAATTAGTGCCCGACCCTCGGACTCGGATGAGATGATCTATTGTTTGGCCATTATCCGCTCTTATCTGTCTCGTGGTGTGTTCCGCCATGTGAACTGCAGAGTCTCTGCTCGTAGCCTGGGTTAGTGAGTTGGCGTCGACATTGCTATGCCGGGCTGTAAAAGCATAGGCTATGCCTCACAGGCGTATTATTTCGTGACCCAGGCAGGCCGCTGCAAATATTAAAAAAAAAAAAAAAAACACACGTAGAACCTAGCATGGTATCTTGACAAAGCAAGGACCCTTCTGCTTGATGGTTATGACCAGCATATAGCGAGGAAGGAATACTCATAAACAAGAAGGCACACTATTTTAAGACCATTAGCACATGGCATACCATGAGGAGCAGAATAGCACAGTATAACAACACCAGGACGCTTGCAACCATGCGCAGGGAGGTGGTCGGTCGGGCGGCCTCACGAGACCGCATTTCGAGAAATGTGGCACTACTTTGGCAATAATTAAATAAAAGCAGCCTAAAGGAACCCAGTAAGACATAAAAAAGCAAGACTGGACCAACAGCAGAGTAAAAAATCAGGCCATCATGCTTAACATCGAGCCCGCCTTTAACGGCCGATTGTGCAAAAATCAAGGTCCCAGAGGGAGTCGAACCCTCGCTGGCGGAATCAGAATCCGCAGTCATAACCGTTAGACCATGGAACCGCTTTTTATCACGTTTGTGGCTTGCACGGTGGTTGGTTGATGATTTTCGAGCTGTTAGTGCGGTATTTATCAGATATCTGATGCATCGCGAGACAGAGTTTGTGCTAGCCCCACCCTGCCGCTGTGGGTCTAGTGGGTCTCAAAAATTTTCTAGCCAATGAAATTGTCTGTAGTCAGCCTTACCCTGTTTGGGCAAGCTTCAAAACCAACGTCCATTTTCACACCTGCCGCGTTGGAATGCCCAAATGTCGTGTCTCTCATCCGCCCCGACCAGGCTTCTACTCCCATCATCCCATGCGCATGCCGAAGATCTATAGAGGCTCACCAAGCTGATCGAATCTCAAGAGATATACAATCAGCACTTCAACTCATGAGCTTAATCCGATGCAGATGGGGATACCATCTCCGGGCATCTTGTATCACCCCATCATGATCATACCAGATCGACCCAGCTCTGTCTTTATAATATGCATCAAGGAGGAACGTGATAGCCATGCATAGAGTCATGAAAACCGGTGATGAACCCCCTCCTGCCATTCGCGAGCAGATCAAAAGTGCGGGTTTACTTTCTTGGCTGCCATCAACTACTAGGCAATGGCTTCATTCTCTCAATAACTCGTCAGTCAACGCTGTACACTCTTGCTTGTGATAATTGCCCCTTTTCAGAACAGTGACGGCGTCCTCTTTGCCCGCTGCCCTTCCGCCTACTCATCATTCATCATCATCGCACCAACCGTCCCTTAACATCCCTAGCTGGGCACCTCGCTACCTACTGTCTTGGGCGCATGAGTCTTGACCCACCGATTTTGAGAGCACCTCTATGACTATCTCGCCGACCTCAGTGCTGTTCTCATCAGCTCTTGTCGTCAGCTGGCTGATACTCGGCACTCGCTGATCAACCTTGGCCGTCGCGTCTTGGACGAGCTTGTTTGTTGCGTCGAGCCACTGTCCACGAACTAGTTTATGAAGAAATTAGGATATATTAGGTAAGAGTTTAAATAATCTTATGATGATATTAGAGTAACCTTGTCTTATCGTCTCTTCATAAACCCAACCTAAGATAGCGGTCGAGTTTAGGATATGGCCGCGAACCGAACTTTTTAACCCCCTCAAGCCTGGCTATCGAGTTCCCCCCATCGCGCCACCAGTCTCGAGACACTTTGGGATGGTGGATGTATCCCTTTTCCTCTTTTCTCTTCCAGAGCTGTCATCCGTCGGCGTAAGCCCATTACTTGGTGTTCAAGCTTGGGGTGCCCCATGGCCGCCATGCGTGATGCCAGGTTGCCACTGAGGCCGTTGTGTGACGCAAGGATGTTGCTGTCCTGCTGGCGTCTGGCCACATACTCTTCGTCCAGGACTTTCAGGCCGTCGTTTACTCCGTGGCAGAAACCCTCGACGCGGTCAACATCCTGGCTCATGTTGTCAACTTGGTGCTGCAGGTTGTCCAATCGCTGCAAAATAGACTGCCACTGCTTCATCGGCACAGTGACAAAGCATTGCTCCTCTCCAGCCGCCTGTGTTGATCTAGCAGAAGCTATGGTTGGAGTCTCCAGCAGGGTTGTTTCACGTCTTGCAAACGGCGTGACAAGCTTCTTTCCAAGAGCCTTCGCTGATGGCATCAACGGCTCATCGTTAACGGATTGAACATCCTCGTCTTGATCCTCGCGCGCCGTACATGTTGCCTGGGACCTCAAGAACCCGTCGAACGATTTCAAGCGTGGAATACGCATACTCGTTGGTGGAGTCTGATACGTGAGTGGATGCGGAAACTCACGGGCCGGCGTCATCGCGGTTTCTTTTGGTTGGAAGGCTGGTGTGCCAGTGCTGAGCGTGTCGCCGAGTGCCATCATCTCGGCGTCGGAGATTTCGCCGTCGCTGTACACTGATCCCATTGGCGTCACCTTGGTTCTCTTCCCACGGCCATGGTGGAAAGTAGAGGACACAGATATATATATGCCATTAGGCTGTAGCACGTCTAAACTTAGGTCAGTTTATGATGAAATTAGACTGCAAGTTGACGAGGTTAGGAATACCTTATGATAGTCTCATCATAAACTCGACCTAATATAGTAGTGAAGTTTAGGGTCATAGCTGCGAGATAAGGCATGCCGGTGCTTTCCTCTGTCGCGGCTAGCCTCTTCTTCGCAGTGGCCTTGGACTTCTTCGACGTCTCGTTTCGATCTCGGAACACAAACCCCGCCGCCTTGCCGTCATCCTTGTCAAGGCGTTGTTGTTCACGAGGATCTGTAGTCTTGATAGGGTAAAAACCAGTCGTCCCTGGGAACTTATCACCCCATCATTCCGACATGGCGCACGCCAGTGTATCTACTGACGGCGAGCGAGGCCACATTGCTGAGACCAACAGTCATTTGCCGAAGTGGACGTTTCTGACTCGACTCTTGCCACAAAGCTGCTTGTAGTGCTTGTTGCTGCTGGCGTTTGGGATGGCTGTGACCTGTTTCTTCAGCCGGGAGAGATTGGTGCACCTCACCGACGCAGTCGTTGGCCATGTACCCCCGACAGTGATCGTACTTTTTGATCACTGCAATCGCCCCGATCCCTGGTCGCTTGTGGTTGTCTGTTTCGCGATATCGTTTGCCAAAACGGTCCCAAGCGAGCACCCATCTACCTTTGGCCCTGGTGCTGTCCTTGGACGTCTTGGCTCCTGGGAGCTGACATAGTGACCGGGTCTGACATGGCGGCGGCGTAAACGCGACCATCTGCACGGTAGACAGGGTAGTCGGTATGTCTCGAGATCTGGTGGCGGGCGTCGTGAGTATTGGATGTGCCGCCCAAGGAAGCTTGGGAATGGCCTCATGATGGGGAGGGCCACAGCTCGAGGAGGGGAGGAAAGAAGACTGCTTCAGGCGTCCAAAAACACCCGCATGCCCACAGAAATCGGTGCACCATCTAATATAATACTTTAGAATGTGTAATGATGCTTGAATAAGGGGCGCGGCCCTTATTTTTGGTGCTGTTAAGGTCTTGCTCTGGCTCTCTTGGTGGTATGTGAGATTGAGAGGGGGGTTTGGGCAACTCAAAATTTTGGCTGGTGGTGTCTATATATTCCGTGTACTAAGTCGGAGGTTATTTTTATTGGGGATAAAAAGAAGACCTCAATTTACAAGGGCTGTTCTAGGAAACCAGAGCTACTTATACCAGTCCTCACACCAAGAGACCTTCCATGAGGTTCTCTCGGTTTGCTCACAAGGCAAGCTGCATCTCGGCAAACAGGAGTTATTTAAGCAAATGCAAACAAAAACACTCACTGCATGTAAGAGGATAATCACATGAGAGTCCCATTCAAGACGTTTTGTCGCATTTGGTATAGTTTATCTAGCAATCTCTACCTTCAGCAAGTGGTTCTTCACTATTAACTGCCCGACATTGTTTAGACATCCCCATGTGACTATTAGGCTGCAGCCTTTGCGGCCTGTAAATTTTCTTTCTGGGTCGCCTTAATGGTTGACAAACACGACATCGTCAGAACAGTCTCGCCCCAACATACGCATGCGAGACCAAGAATCTGACGAGGCATCATCAGCCACATTTTCTCGCACACAAGTCTCCCTTGAGAAACCCAGTTTGGTGGCTAACACAGTCCTACTATGGCATACACATCGCGAGAGAAATGACCTGGCTGCGCTGAATTCGGGGACATTGAAACTGGTTTGTCGAGGGACCGCTTGACTGAGGTCTCATTGGTACCTTAGTATTCGACCGTTCGATAAATAGGTGCATCGCTTTCATAACTAATGTTGCACTCCGCCCGTTGTGTTTTTTTGTGAGCTTCCCGTCTTCAAAACTACATTTGTATTGCACTCTAAGAAATGGGGATTATCAAGGACTGCCCTGTCTGGCATACCACTTGAGCCCACATCACATTGCTAGGTGGCCTTCCGGCCTCAACCTATCTGGCGCTCCAATTCCGTCACTATAGACCACCATAAGAGCACTTAGAGCCTCATCTAACGATCGGTCTAAGCTCTTCCTAAAGTGATATAAGCTTAGACTTTGTTTATCATAAGGCCATATTGATTTCATCGAGAACATTGTTTTTGACCAGAGCTGACGCAGACGACGAGTGTGAGTAGTTTTACTTTATGGGATCAGAGGAGTTCACGAGGCTTTATAGAGTACAGGGCTTTGAATTAAGTAGAAATACAAGCCAGCTCCATTGAGATCCCTTGCCATACATGAGTACGGCAATATAAAATGAATGAAAACCCTCGACAAATGGAGAATATAATGTAAGCTTAGAAGACGAACTGCGATAGAAGTGAAACATGAAAGATAGAAAGACCACGGAAAATGTCGATGAAGGCATCTTTAGCCTTAATGACAGTGCACGTCATCATCGTCGTCGCGTGAAAGACGAACTGTGACATGAATGAAAACATGAAAACATGGAAACACGAAAACACGAAAACGACAATACCATGAAGATGCGATATGAATCATCTGGAACAAGTCAAGCAATCGTACGTGGGTGAGCACGTCTCTGGTGCGCCCAGAGAGCATCGATCGTCGGCCACAGGGTTTGATCGGTGCAGCCAGTTTTGTCACACGCCTTGGGCTCGTACAGACACTTTCGCTGATGAGCCACCAGAGTGGCTACGTTCTTGTAAGTGCGCCCGCATTTTTCGCATGTCGATCTGTCTTCCTCAACCGTCGCTTCGGTCTTCTTGCAAATCCTTTCGTGTGTCAGCATGCTCGACGACCCCGGGCATGTAAACTGACATGCCGGGTAGTTATGACAACGCCTCTGGAAACGAGAGGGGACATCTCGGCTGCCACCGGTCTGGTGACTCAGGGGCAAGGCGATTTTGTCCGAGGCGCTGTACAGGTAGACGTTGATTCCCGCAAAGTAGTTTGCGTGGGTGTCGAAATCGGCCATCCAGGGAGCATTGGTAGTAGGCACCGGGTTATCGAAAGACTCGATCATGAATCTCTCCTGAAGATCGTTGTTGTCGCAAATCAGGTTGTCGATGAATTCATTCTCAGCCTCTTCGTTGCCCTCATCAGGGGGACCAGCGGCGGCAGAGTCATCATCGATTGAGTATGACAGAGCCTCGTGTTTGTTGACAGCGGCAGAATGAGCATCTCTCTCGACAGGGAGAGAAGTATTGACAGGAAGACAAGTAGCATCTTCCATAATAGTTGTGTTTCCGACAGAAAGAGAGGAGCTGGCCCGACTCTCGCGCCATTCCCTTTCCTTGGCGGCCTTCAAACGCTCCCCAATTATTCTACGCCCCTTCGACTTGGGATCGATGCCCTCCCTTCTGAAGACTTCGTCGATCTCCTTCGTAGTAACACGTGGTACCTTTGAAGTGAACCGAGGCTTCTTTAGAGTCGACGGAGCGAGGTCGTGAAGTCGATGCTTGACCTGTTCGGCAGACTTCTTCTCGAGACGCCCATCCCACCTGCTGCTTAGGGCATGGCCAATGTAATTTCTGGTGGTTCTAGCAGCTAGAGATCCTTGCGAGTGACCCGGCACGGCGGCGGCGGCAGCCTCGCCAGTAACGATTCCGTCGCGAGTATCTTCAGAGGCAAGAGTTGCGACCTTGTACGCAACGCCTCGACGAAGGTCGGAGCATCTGATTTCTTTCAGTGTTGGGTTCCTCGCAGTTATCACTCTGAGGTTCTTCTGAAGGTTGTGAGCACTGGCAGGGGCAGCATAATCGAGTGCGACGGGGTCGTTGTCTAGTTCCTTGCAAAGGACGGGTTTCTTTGGATCAACCCACTGGACGGTGTGGGTAGGGTGCTCAGCGATGCTCTGCTTGAGCTCATGCCACGATGTTTCCTTGACGGCACCAGTGCGAAGTGCCCAGATGAGGAGCCATTTGATGAGGCAGACGCAGTTGTACGCCGAATCGCACAGCTCCTTGAACTCATGGGTGGTTTGGGTGTGCGCATCGAATCTAAACCCCAGCGTTAGCTCATCCGGCAAGGATCGACAGGGAATGTAGACAACGTACTGCTGACCATTGCAGTAGGCGAGAGTCATCGTCATGCGGAGTCCTTTACCGTCTGAGGCCTGGGTAATCACCACATGCTCCTAACGAAGGTAATAACCCTTGGTCTCGTAACTCGCAGAAATAGCAACGTCTCCCGGTCTGGTGCCGGGTGATGACAAGAGAACCATCGTCAGGACATTGAGGATGGCCCTATCCCAGTGGCCACAACCATTCTCGATACAGGCGTGCAGATAGCCGCTGACTAGCTGGAGGACGATGTCAGAGGTCACCCAGAGCTTTTCGCCTCGGTTTCCGACAGCGGGGTCCAGTGTGAGTTTCCCGTTGTCCAGGAGCTCCATGAACGTTGACTCTAGGTTCGCCAGTCAGTCACGGAGAACAAACGACCACATAGGCGTTCAGATATGTGTCGTTCATGGTGGCTGCGTTGTAGAATAGGAAGACACTGAACTTACTCAAACGAGTCCCTCCAGAGCTAGTCAGGCTCCAGTCGTCAAAATGAAATTTGCACCAGTAGATGATCCACGAAAGCCCGCTTTCAACGGCCTTGAGGCTGAGAATGCCATTCTCGCCAGGACCAGGAATTCTGTCTGGGACAGTCGCAAAGAACCGGCTAATATGTTCGTCGGTGGGAACAGTGGCAGGGCTTCAGGTTCCGGTTAGATTCCCGTAATTCTCTGAAGGACGAGACATACACTTACTCAAGGTTCAGTGTATGGGTCAAGTAATTTTTGAACCGGTTCCCCCACAAGCGAACGCTGTAGGTGCTCCTTGTGTCACCAAAAGTGATTTGAAGGTTTTCCATGAAGATCTTCGAGGCACGTCGGTTCTCCTCGGCATTGGCGATCATCCTTTTAATGCTAGCTGCGCCAGCATTTGCGTAGGGGTTCTCTTCCTTCTCGAACTCAATGTCAGAGGAGTCATAATCCATCTCGTCCATCTTGACGCGTGGAGCACAATGATGGCAGGGATAAGACCGTGACTGGATAATGCGAAGAGTGCCAGTCTAAGGAGGACCTAAGACGGAGACGAGATGGAAATGGGAGACGGGATGAAAGGAAGAGAGAAAGGTCGAGATGGGATCGGGTGACAATGGATGTCTGTTGGGGGTTATTGAGTAAAGCAGTAGCTATGGGGAGGAAGGTGCACACATCGAGGCAGGCACGGGCCCAAGACGACCTGTAAAACTGTTCCTGAGATGACTCATGTTGAAATTTTTGCTGAGCATCACGCGATACGATGAGCCGGGATTGGGACGGAAGGCACTAGACAGTCATCACCATCATCAGTTTGGCAAGTGGCAGAGTGTTGAACATCCATACGTACGATGTTGACCCAATTTCCCAAGAGCTAGATCCAGCAACTTTCTAGGTGACCATTGCCTATAGTTACCGCCTGTAGTCGTCGTTTAACCTGGGGTCGTTGCCAAACCTGATGAGACGTGTGTTGTTGAGTTGAGCCAGTCTCCAGAGGAGCTGGATACGGCAGCCTTCCAGGTGGTCATCCGTTCTAGTCGTCAATTCTAGTCGTTGCTTAACCTGAGGTCGTTACCAAACCCGATGAGGATTATTGTTGAGTAGAACCAGTCTCCGAGGAGCTGACTCCGGCAGCCTTTTAGGTGGTCGTCCGTCGCTATGATCGTCGCTTAACCTAAGGTCGTTGCCAGACCTGTGTACTGGAGAGAGCGTTGCCCGGGAACTTCTGGAAGCGTGCGGTTAGTAGGGTGGACATCACCCTAGATGTACTCAACCTTGCGACGAAGAAGACAAGAACGCACGGGAAAGGATAGCAAAGTGAACGGTTGATTCCAAAAAAGAGAGCAAGGTGAAGAACAAATGCGGTGCGGGGAAGGAGGAAAGAAAAGAAAAGAAAAACATCCGGGAATGATTTATCCCAGATGGTTGAGTGCAGTGCCAGTGCCGGTGCCGGTGCCGGTGTCAGTGCCTGGGGTTCGTTGATTGGATGCTATCCAAGGGCATCTCTGGTGAACCCCTTTGGCATGCACCAATTAATCAAGCCAGATGTATTGACCAGCGATGCTTGGTATATACGAGAGCAATAAGAACCGCAGGAAGATATCTTCGTCCTGGATTGGGTCGGCGTCGCTGAGAGCAAGCCGCTAACCACATGGACATGTCTTGCTTCGCTTCCGGGTACAGGAAGAAGGTTTCCAATAGGGATGATCGATCTAACGTTATAGCTTCCAAACTTTTTACCAAGCTTCTCCGTGACCATGACTCTAGGAGAGATTGACTACCGAAAGGACATTGGGAATCGAATCTGCTGGCACCACGAACCACCGAGGCCACGCTTGAGGCATCACTAGGACTCTAGGCTGCTCCAAGTGAGGCCCAGAGCGCATTGAGAGTAGCCTGTTTCCTACCTGTCCTTTGAGCCATTAGCTACTCATTGACGAGGAAGAACACAATATAGCGTAGCCGTTCACGTCATCGGTCGGTTACCAGCTCTTATCCTCTTGTTTCCCTCGAGGCCGTTGAGAAGTAACTTTAAGCATGTTATTCGTCAGATGTACGGATTTATGAGAAGCAACAGATTGTAAATAGCCGAGATGAGAACTCAGGAAAAGTGTCATATTTCATTATCAGTAAAAACACAGTTCGCCCTCCAAGAAAGCGCTTTCAATCGAAATCTCGGTACTCGAATCGCAAGTCCAGGGTAAGCTCCTGTGGTTGAACTCCACCTTGTCTCGAACCAAATGGCCTCTCTCATTGGACACCTCATCACTGCCATGTCCGACGAACACAAGCAGACAGACAGCGTCAGCCCAGCACCCAGCTACCTCGTCCGCTCGCTCCTCATCTTTGCCCTCCCGCTGCTCTTTCTCGCCCTCTGGAACTCTGGCTTCGGCGAAGCGAGACCGGACGCAGAAATGTCGACGAATAGAATCGCCCCGCTCGTCTTCCCGGCGGCATCCCACCACACGGCCACGGTCATCTTCGTCCATGGCCTGGGCGATACGGGCCACGGCTGGGTTTCGGCTGTTGAGAACTGGCGTCGACGGCAGAGGCTGGACGAGGTCAAGTTCATCTTGCCTCATGCGCCTCAGATTCCCATCAGTGTTGTGAGTGTTGCCCAGATCGACACCTACGCCTTGGCTAACAACTATAGAACATGGGCATGAGGATGCCAGGATGGTTTGATATTGTGAGTCTCTTCTCCTACGAAAGATACCTCGCTAACATAGAGTAGAAACAACTTGGCGGGGACGTTGACACCATCGTCCGTAATGAGGACACAGAGGGCATCAAGCTCAGCCAGCAATACTTCCACGATCTCATCAAGCAAGAGGTTGACTCTGGCATCCCGCCTGAGCGCATCGTCCTCGGTGGCTTCTCCCAGGGCGGTGCCATGTCTCTCCTCTCTGGCCTCACCTGCACGAGCAAGCTGGGCGGCATCGTCGGCCTCTCTTCATGGCTGCTCCTGTCCAAGAGCTTCCCCGACATGGTCAAGCCCACCGACGCCAACCGCCAGACTCCAATCATCATGTTCCATGGTGACCAAGATCCTGTCGTCAATGTGCAGCGGGGGAAGCTGAGTGCCGATTTGCTCAAGGAGTTGGGATACGACGTGACGTGGAAGACCTACCCGTAAGTTCATGAGGCTGTTGAACGTATAGACGCTGACCTTGATAGTGGTATGGGACATTCTGCTTGCCTTGAGGAGTTGGATGAAGTAGAGGCTTTCTTGAGGAAGCAACTCCCTCCCAAGAACTAAAATAGGTTACGGGTAGACCTGGACATTAATTACAGCATAGACTCGCAATCGCAGCCTGAGCTTCAGCTAGACAGCCTGAAGAACTGAATTCATTAAAAAAATCGCGAATACCCTCCCGTTGGAAAGACACGCGGAAACCTAACCAATCACCATCTCGCTCTGCATGCCGCGTGGCCCTTGTATGGCAACCTCGTGATGCATTCACCTCCAGAGATAAAGGTCCCGAATTTCTTCATGCCGAATGACGTGCATTGATGCGGCGCATTACGCCAGACCGGGCCACCAAACGCCCTGTAATTATAGTGGGACTCCCCCTCTGGATCCAGATCCCGTCTTTCTCCAACCGTTCGCCGGCGCCGGCTTGACCTCGTCTCCGAAACCTTCTGGAGGATTCAATACGACACAGGCCTAAATCCAATTCTCCGCCTCCATCTCCGTCTCTTGTCAAGGACCTGTCAGCCGCGATATGCTCTTTGCCTCGCCTCGCGAGTGCGCCGGTTTGCCTCTGCTAAACGACTCAGACATCCTGTGACGCCCCAAGTAAACAAACATGGCTTCGGATCAGTCTCGCCCCGCGTCACCGACGCCGTCCCAGCTGCCGCCCGTCCCCGGGTCGCCGGTGTACTCCATCGCGTCGACTGCGAACCCCCTCTCGCAGTTCAACCTGCCCCTCCCGCCGCCTCCGCGACCTGCCCACGCCGTCCTCACGAAAGCCGACCTCGAGCTCTCCCAGCAAGCTTACTCTGATCTCGTCTCCTCCGCAAAAGCTTATCGCCTCGCCCTCGCCGCATTGTCGACCGCGGCATCTACCTTTGGATCAGCGCTGGAAGCATGCGCCCGACTCAAGGAGGCCCGCGCCGAACCTATTGGCCCGTCTGGCACTGCGAATATGACGGCCAGCTTCACGACCAAGGGCTCCTGCACGGCCGACATGCTCATGTCTGCCTCGGGGGTCCACTACCTCGTCGCGAACCACCAGCAGATCCTTTCCGAGACTGTGTACCGATCCTTTGAGGTGCCGCTGCTTCATGACCTGGACAAGTGGCAGACCGTTATTGACGATGAGGAGGAGACGTATAAGCAAAAGATCAGGGCGCAGAGCAAGGAGATCAAGAAGCTGGAAAAGGAGGGTCTGAAGCTGCACAAGCAGCGGAGGAGGGATGTCTCGCGTTTTAGGGCGCACTTGGTTGAGCTGACTACAAAGCTGGATGGCTTGACGACGTTACACGCCGATCATGCGCGGACTCTGTTGAGGGAGAGCCAGGAGACAAGCGGAAGGATTGTTGACGCCAGCTGCAGCCTCGTTCGCGCTGAGGTGGATATCTTTGAGGGTCTTGCAAGGAAAGGCTGGAGCGGCGGTGGCTTGGACGAGCTTCTCGAAAAGGGCCAGGACTTGTTCGCAACTGAGGAGGACAGTGCAAACTTGGGAGGTGGCGGCAGCAGTGAAACACCAAAGCTCTTCTCCATCCTCCCGCCGAAGAGTATTCTTGCAGACGCGGGATCCGAGACATCACGACCAGGCCACGCTAGAAGCGACAGCCTCCTCATGGAAGCCGACAGATATCAATCCCTGGTTGCCCTGGCCTCGGACTCGAAGCCGAGCGGGGGTAGCAGTGGAGGAGGCGGGAACGACAGCGATAGCGTCTTCTCGACGGATTTCAACAAGCCTCGAAATGCAAGGCCTTTCTCGCCGCAGCCTATCCGTCGTGTCCCGACGGATGTGACGTTTGACTCTTTGGGCGGCACCGGTACACCGGAGGCTTCGGGTCATGATGATGAGTTGCACCGATCAGAGTTACTCATGCCTGTTGTGGAAGCAGGTGTTGAAGAGGATGAAGGGCATCATGGTCAAGGTTATCACGAAGGGGAACAGAATGACGAACCGAGGGGCAGGACATCTTCCAGTTCAGTGACGGAAAGGCCAAAATCACCAGGCCTCATTACGGATGCGAGCTCCGCAGACGCAGCATGGAGCGGCGACGACAGGAGTCTCAGATGATGCTCTATGCATGTGGGCCTGTTTGAGTGTTATTTGTTACGGCGTTTATGTGGGCATCTTGGAAGACATTCTCTTCACGGAGAGCTGGTTGGACCGGCATAGATTTGCATGGGTAGTTGTTGCTAGTGTACAAAACATTATGCGGATTTCTTGATGCACTGTCTAATAGGCCACTCGAACCAGATGACCATTCCCATTACACGCCTGACGCCATGACCGTGATTGCACCTGGCTAATGATTAAAACTCATCTCCCGTACTCTATCCCTGCTCCTGCTCCTGCGCCGAGTATCCTTATGCTTCTGCCGACGCGTGGGCTC
>JABFFE010000595.1:0-20084 GCA_013623625.1 Fusarium setosum | reverse complement strand
GCGACCGTTGAGACACCCGGTTACAAAGGAAATCATCCGCCTCCCGCTCTCAAAACCCGACCTCGCCTCAGCCCTCGCCCTCGAGTGGGATCTCTTGACCTCAGCCCAAGATGCAACGAGACAGCATCTGATTCCGCTTACAAGCCTCACCTGCCGAGCTCTCGACATCGATGCTGCCGATAAGGCCCCGGGGGCCGAAATACCAGAAGTGCGAAGTGCCATCGCCACAACGCTCCTGAGATACTTGGATACTGATTCAATTCTCTGCTGGGCTCCCCCGGCTGGGGAGCACGACTTGAAGAACGACGCCGGAGAGTCGCTACGGGACGTTCAGAAGCGGACGGCGGAGGAGATTGTGTCCTTCCTCACAACCCACGTCTGGCCAGGCATCACCATCACACCCGTCCTCGATGGCCACTCGATTCTCCCTCAGGCGCAAAGCCCCGGCGTGCGTGAGGTTGTCCAGGGCTGGATCACTGGCCTCGACGCTTTCGAGATTGCAGGACTGGAGCGAGCTACCCTGGCAGGCAAGAGTCTGATTGCTGCTGCGCGGTTCATTGTGGAGTGGAGCGAGGGTTCAGTCGGCAAGGGCGAGCTAAACGCGGGCGACAAGTTTGGTGTCGAGCATGCGTCCGCGGCTACCAGCCTGGAGGTGGACTGGCAGACGGGACAGTGGGGAGAGGTCGAGGACACTCACGACGTCAACAAGGAGGATGTGAGGAGACAGATGGGCAGCGTCGCGCTGTTGGTGTCGGGGACGGGCAAGGCTTGAGACCCGATGGCCTCGCATGTTCCCTTGTAGACTAAAAAGACAAAGATGTACGATAGGCATAAAACGTATACAGGGCCATATCTAGGTGAAAAGAAAGGATGGTTACATGACAGCTTGACCACTGTTTTTGCTAATTGTTATGTTGAATTGTGGGCATATGAGACGATTGCACTGATGCGTGACGCCCCCCGGTTTTGCCGCAGCGGTCAATTTGACAAATACCTGTCACGAACGATGCAGCCTATGCCAACCCTTCCTGCCTCTTCAGAAGTAACCTCGATCGATCAGACAATCAACGTCACTGGCATCTTTATCTTCTAGCTTGCACTCCATCGCCGACGTCGATCATGTCCGCGCCGAGAATGCATATTTACACCCCGCTGCAGGATGAGGAGGTCAGGGTGTTGCGATGCCGACGACCATCCACTTCCGTTGGCCCTACCGGGTGTTCTGCTACAATCAAGGGCCCGGCATCCACCGCACTCCGCCACGAGATCGGAATCGATGAAGCCAGCCTCACAGCTTGCCCCCCTTTCGTTGCGCTGTCCTACGTCTGGGGAAGCCCCGATCGAGATCATCGACTCACATTATGCGACGATAGCCTCCTACCAATCACCAAGTCCGTCGCTGAGGCCCTGGTTTATGTTCTCGATGACATTGAAGATGGCTTCATCTGGATCGATCAGATTTGCATCAATCAGAGCGACACAAAGGAGAAGAACCAGCAAGTTGCCAAGATGGGGGACATATACCGTAAAGCCCGTAGAGTCTTCGTCTGGCTAGGCCCCGAAGGCGATGGCGCGGAACGAGTTGACCGAATATTTCAAGACTTCGAGAAATCCAGGGTGAACTCAACCACCGAGACGGTGCTCAGAGAAGCCTTCATATTCTCACCGGAAGCCCATCTCAACAGGCAGGCAATGATATCAACAATGAAGTTGCCATGGTTCGAGCGTGCTTGGGTTGTGCAGGAATTCATGCTTGCTCGCGAAGCCATCCTCGTACACGGCAGATTTCGATGGCATCCTGACACCATGTTCCTTGTAACCTGTCTCTTCCGAGACATCGGAAGAGAGTCTTTCTCTGAGTTTCTAGACCACGAAATATCGTACTTGCGGAAGAACCATCCTTTTCAGATCATGCGGAACAATAAGGAGATTCATGAGGACTTTCACTCGCTTCTTTCGCGCATGAGCAGTGGCTGCAAGGTTTCTGAACCGCGAGATCTCGTCTACGCATTTCTTGCTCTGAATAAAGATGATCGCATTCAGATCAGACCGACTTACGACGTACCGGTATATCGAGTGTTCGCTGAAGTGGCAAGAACCATCATTGCGGCGACCGGAAACCTGGACATCTTAGCCGTTGCACCACGCCAATCCCGCCGCAAATCCCATTTCTCTGTTGATTTCCCTGAGGACTTTCCATCTTGGGCTCCAAATTGGTGCTGTGGCCTGTTGAGCGTGCCATTGTTTTATCGAGCCGGTCGTGTTCCTTTCAAAGCCTGCCTGAGCTTGGCGTGGGTAAAACCAAACTCAGAGCCCGATAATCCGGACCATTTGGTATTGCAAGGGAGGGTTATTGGGATAGTTTACGAGACTTCTCCAGTCTTATCAGGAATGGGATCCCGAGAACGGCTAATCGACTTCGTCAGACTCGAAGAACAAGAGGCTGCTCTCCGCCAAATTTTACGTCGAATAACGAGCCAGTTCCAACTCACAAGGCAGAGAGTCCTGCGTGTTTGTATGTCGGACGGGTCATTTGTACCGCATCTGTCCAGGACACTAGTGGAGCAGGACATCGAGTTCCGGCAATTTGCGGGACTGAGCGAAGCCAATCTCAACAGTCTACTAAATGTGTACGACAACGAAGAACAATTCGGCCCACGGAGCTTGGAGAAACGACTACTTTGGGAGTATGTCTTGGTACTGCGCAACAGAAGGCTGTTTGTGACGGCAGATGGTCGTATCGGGCTGACCCAGAACTGCGTGAAAGCTGGTGACGCTATCATCATTGCACATGGTTCCGCAACACCATTGGTAATTCGCGCGGTCAACGAAAAGAAACGGATATTCAGGCTCATTGGGCAATGTTATCTTGAAAAAGCAATGTTTGGGGAAGAGTGCGATTTTGAGAAATGGCCCGTATCCAGTTTCATTATCACTTAGAACCAGGGCAAGAGCGGGCTGAGTGAAAGAGTAAGATATATACGGAGGGTGATCATCTACGCGGCCGACCTGCCACAAGAATACCCACCCCTACCTCGGCCCTTGGGTGCCGACTCCTCCAGCCAGCTGGGATCAAAACACATGACGAGGTCAAGGTGATGCCCTTAAGGAACTGGACCAAACTGTGCCATGGTGCCATCCCTCAGACGGACGAACGACCCCCCTTTGTCGTTGGAGTAAGGACAAAGCTCAGCCGAGTTCTTCGGCGAGGGAGCTTTCAACATGTCCTGGACCAGGGCACAAATTATACCACGGGACCATTGACATGTGGGCTCCGGGCCGCCGTGATTACCAAGCTGCCGTGCGGTCGTTCAAAGGACAACGATGAGCAGCGGCCATTACACGGATCTGTGCGAGATACCCGACAGCATGTCCGACCCTGCTGATTCTCTCTCCGTCAAGTCTGGTATTGGCGACGATTCTGAACCCCCTCGGCTTGGCCCAAGGCTCGAAGCCGTCGGCCTCGGCGTTCAAGACCGCCCAAGGAGAACTGGCCCGGTTCGACTAAAGAAACACAAATCCATGTACAAACCCAGTTGTCCCAGTTGTCCCAGTTGTCGCTCAAGGTTGCGTCCAAGTTGATTGATATTACGATATCGTGACTTCTGATCAGCTACTTATACGCAAGTAGGAAAAGACTTGGTTATCATCAGAGACGAGATCGTGATAGACTCGGTTGATTATGGCATTCCATCATGTATTGCTCGCATCCAGATCCCAGCTCGCGGACCCGAGGCGTTTAAAGGATCTTTGCTTGGTGTTTTATATTTCCCGCTCCTGGACCTCAGTCTTTACGTCTAATATGCTATCATCAATCTCCAGGTAGTGGTTTCGGAGCCTTATTTCTATGCTCACAGTCAGTTGAGAGCAAGGCAGCTGAGCTGAACTCGGCATATCCTGCATCGCGTACGCAAAAGACCAAGACATGTTCAAGCTGTAACTTAAAGGGTGATACATACGGAACGATGCAAAGTCGACAACAGTGGTAAATTCACCAGTGATAACTCGCGTATGATTTCATGGAATTACGTTCTCTCTCTCCGGGGGAAGCAAATCAACCTGGGTAACTACCAATAGCTAGAAATGCTCCAGCTCGCTCTTAAAACTCTACTCAGATTTCACAAGACCGCTTCTAGAGAACTAATCTGATATCTGATTCATAATTATGCCATATGTTTGACGCTGTCTATCCATCATGTCCAAGAGAACTCGTTAGAATATATACAACCATCCCTCATATACAAAACAGGTCCTCATCCTCTATTATTTTTCACGCTCTATAACAAGTTGGCGCCCAAGGCAAAAGCGCCTATTAGTGTAAACACCCAGCCCAAAGGCACAGGTTGCCAAGCCGCCGAGTCATTGTCGTCTGAATTAGCTCCCGCTGTGACTGTAACGGTTGGTCGTGCCGGACCGACAGTCTGTGTTGTTACGACGCCTGTCCTGCAGTTGCGATCAAACTCGGGACATGATGTGATGGTGTAAGTCGTGGTATAGGCTTTTGTAGGGAGGGTGCTCTTATCGGGCGAGTCGGTGACGGTAGCCTAGCAATCTCGATTAGCTTGACTCTTTCTGAAGAATGAGGGCTTTGAACATGACTTACATGTCCGGTGACAAAAGCGTCGGCCTCCTTGCATTTCCCAGTCACGCTGGGGACAGCATCCGTGCCAGATCCAACACCCACAATGTCTTCGTCGCCGCAGTTCGCAGCCTGCGCAACATGCACCTCCTCGTTATCCCAGTCAAAGACAAAGTATCCCGCTCGCAGGACCGACTCGCCCAGGATCTGCTGGTCGGTCGTGGTGACAAGGCCGATGTAGCACGTTCCCAGCCCAAGCTCGAGGATAAAGTCACTGAACGGCACACGGACGATCTTGCCGCCAAAGCCAAAGTCGACGGTGCCGTTACGTTCTCGGTTGTCGCAGTCGGTCATGTAGAAACCCTCGCCGTCGTCCTCGGCATCGAGCATCTCGAGGATCGGGCGGGCGGCGTTGAAATGCATGCGAGACAGGGTTGTGCCCGAGTCGAGCATGACGTTGGAGTCGGAGTCGTCAACGTTGAACTCCTGGGAGTCGCCGCCGAGGGTCAAGCCGAGGCTAGCTAACCGCACCGCAAGACGAAACTCGCCGCCCTCGCCGCGGATGATGTCGACCGTCTCCAACTCGCCGATGAACTTGTTGCGGTCGATGCCGCCGTAGATGACGGCGCCCTCGGTGGCCTCGGAATGTCGCAGATCGAGGGCAAATACACGGCTGTTGATGAGGCCTTGGTCGGCCATGGAGGTGAGCAACAGGCTGTAGGGCTTGTTGCTATCGAAGCCGCCCCTCAGGTCTGGCGCAAGACCCAGGATGCCCTGGGAGATACCGTTACTCTCCACAAGGACGCCAAAGGTCTGGTTCTCCAGCTTGGCGTCGCCAAATGTCAACATATCGGCGTAGTATCGGATCGTCGCGGACGTGTGCGTCGAAGGATCGGAGGCATCGCCGTAGTTGAGGGTTTCTCGGCCAAAGGGCCCGATGGGAGGAGTCTTGGACTTTCTGGGCTCGTATTGTCCAAAGGACTCGCACATCTGGAACTGGGTCTGGCTGAGAGCCTCCTGGCAGTCGGGGTTCACCCATAGTTCGTTTGAGCCGGTGTCGAGGAGTACGGTGACTTTTTGTGGTGGCGTGCCGATCTCGACTGTGTCGATGTGAGCAAAGTGCAATTCTGTTCAACGTTGTCGGTTTAGACGCACTATCAGTCGCGTAGAAAAAGTCCATATTCTCCAACGTCGCCTGTATTGAATCATCTCGCCTGTGTGCCTTGCTCTTCCCGGGCCTGTCGACGGTGCCGACGTGCATCGAGAGATAACCTTTGCCGGATGTCGATCGCGGGAAGCTTACAGCATCGGCGCTGCTGCTGAGCACAGCGACGGCTGCGCCTATTGTTGTCCACCTCATGGCCCCTTTCGTATGGACCTCAACCAAAAAAAAAGATGTCCAAAGCGATTCTCCGTATCCAACACCTCAACCAGGAAAATATTGAAAAGAAAAAAAAAAGAAAAAAGAATCACAGAGCTGTTCGCTGCGTACGCGCCCAGGGGGGGCTGACTTTCTCTTTAAAAGAGAGCTCATGGCGGTGGCGTCCACTGAATCGCTGGGATCTGGGTCCCCTGTACTGCCAAGACAAAGCCTTCCGTAATGGGGGACCTGGCGTTCGAGGAGCCACAGCTACGGGTGAACAATCTTTGATGGCTGACGCCCCAAGGATTCGAGGGTGTTGTTAATGCAGGCCGAGACGCTTGATTATGCACGTTCCGTACCTTAATCACAAGTCAGGTACGGGCGAGAAGACTGTATGGAATGAGTTTGTCCAAAACGAAGCTTCCTTTCCTTGTTGCCGGCATCCATCATGGTTCCAAGACCAGCCCGTCCTTTCCAACCCCATGTTTCACACAAGTCCAGGCGCAATCCCTTCTTTCAGCTGCCCCTCAGCCACCCCGCTCCGCCTCGTCGGGCAGGCTAGCTGGCTCAGGTGGGAGATTAGCGTTGCTAGGGGGGTTGGTGGATCTTCGGCCGCTTCCACGGCATTGACGGGAGGATCTGACTTGTGTCTGGGATCTGGGATCAGAGACAAAGGATGTGTGAGTTGGCAGTCAAAGAAACCCAAGCGTTGGCATTCTTAGCAATAATTTCATGATGTCTTGGCTGCTACCAGTTGAAAGCTAGACAGGTGATCGCTTTGAGATAGGGGGCTTGCGTGGCCTCCGGAGACTCTGTTGCCTCTTGATGGCTTGATCAGGACTAGGGACAGAAAAGGATGCCCTGTCCGAGGTGAGTCGGAGGTTGGAATAAGCTGCCGCCGTGGCGAGGTTCCCGTCTATGCCTAGACGAGCCCGGTCACTAATGCATGGACGCATTACGACGCTACGAAGGGCTAAGAAATAAAGCATGCGCCTTTGACTCAAAAGAGAGCATACGAGCTAGTGAGGAAGATAAACCCGGTTGAAAAATGCCTTAACAAAACCAGTGGAAACTGGCTGGGGGTTGCAAGTTAGCTGCTGAATCGATATGGCAGTGGAATAGCCGTTGGATTTCGCACCTGGACCAATTGAGCAGATGAGCGGCTGAGATTCGCCGGGTGTGTTGATGGGAAGGTTTAGGGTAGTTGGTTCGAGTCGGCGAAACGGTCTGGGCTCGCTGTCGGCGTCGACTGCAGCATCATAGTACAGTAGGGCGCGACTTTCAAGCAGGGTTACTAGAAGTAATCTTGTCAAAGCCTTCTCTCTAAAAGCCTTTTATTTTCATCTCCTATCGATTTTTCATAGCTCTCTCTGGGAAGATCGTGGACGGGTGTGAATAATTAGTCAACAATGTCTCGAGCCAACCCCCAAACCAACGTATTTGATGGAAGGCGTTGACGGAAAGGCTAGGGGGTAGGCACGGGCGCCTGAGGCCACCGGGACACGTATACTGTAATGCGGCAACCGTCGCTCTCTTGGACCACTGGCCAACCCTCGCAACAATGGGTAGCGATACGGAATCCGAGATGACAGACCCTGAATCGCGCCATCCCTTCTCTTCAGGCGATCGTGAAGGGCTGGCTCGCGCCTATACATCCAGCGGAACCCCGTCTGGTCACGCACCAGCGCGCCCAGGACAGCCGAACCAAGAGCAGCCCAGCAAAGCCAGCCGGGTCGCGACGGCGCAGTACTTGGGCACATTCACGACGCCGATGGCAGGATACTAAGAAGTGCCAGGCTCAACAGAAAGCAGCGGGCTGGGTGAAGCATCATCTAGCCGAGTCGGTTCATTTGTTGATTCCTGATCGGCCACAAGATCGCCCGGTCACAAGAAGAGGATATCGAAATCGACGAGTCGAAACCGCCGGAAGGAAACGTATGAAATATCGGTTGCTCGTCATTCGGTTACTCAACGCCATCAACCAACCGTGTGCGTCAACCACCGACTCTACCATCTCGGCAACACCATTGTCGCCCGGACCGATTGCTGCTTCGGAAGAAAGAAGACATCTAATCTACCCCGACGCCCGCGACAGTCGCTGAGCCGGAAATGTTTCCCCCGTCGATTTCACGCACTCGGGCACATGGCTTCGTTCCAGGGCCTCGGCTGGATGTGCGGCTGCAGGTCTGGAGAGCTGGGCTCTGGGGCATTGTGCGAGATGCCTCCCTGGAGTCGCAATTACTTCTTCTGTGCTGCAGAAAATGCTAGAGGAGCTCCCCCAACGACATCTGAAAAAGGGAGGATGAGTGTTTGCCACACCCTTGCTGAGGTCCGGGCCCAGCGGACACGGATTCGACCTTGAGTGCGAAGCGTTTTGACTAGGTCGGAGGACTGGGAACGCGTGGCCCTGACCTTCCGCTGCGCACGTCGATCCGCAAGGCGTTGTCAGTGGGAAATGGCAATGGATCTATACTGGCCCGTCGCCGTCGACTGGCTGCGGCAAAAGATGAGGACCCAGCCATGGGAGTCCAAGATTTGACATTGCGATGACTATGAGTTGGCACACTCTCGTGCGATCAGTACTCATCTGGACATGTCATTGCCGGCCTCCCTTTACTAGATCGAGGCTGTGGCTTGACTTGATACAGACCGGCCCTACGTTGAGGAGATGGTTTTTTGACGACCAGCGATAGAAGAGGCCGAGAAGGCACGGCACAGAACAGAAGACCAAGGGGCCAAGCACTTTGTCTTCAGTCAAGCGGTGTCAAGCAGCATGCGCAACAGAGGACACAGCGGACTTTCCCATTCCCCGAGCCCAGCCATGATCTTACTTATGGCCGGAGCCTCCCAACGACGATTACTACAACCTCTCAATCCAGGCTTATCTGCCCACGCAGAAGTCCCAGGTGCAGATAGACTATGAGTCTAAAGACGTTATACGCCTTCGGCATTGATGACGGAACGATCTTGGAGTTTCTCTAGCATAGGGGCGGTTCGCTTCATCGACGGGCTACAACCCATGGTGAATTGGCTCCTCGTCAAAAGGCTAAGCCAATCGGACGGCGACCAACTGATGGCCCAGGACACAACGCTTCTAGAGGGCACAGTTAAGAAAGAGATTCCAGGTGGGAATAAGCGGGCTCTCACTCAAGTTCCCCTCCAATACTGCATTGCTCAACAACTTGGCAACGTACGCGGTGCCGAGCTATGATGCTCTTGTGGAATGCCCAGACATGCAATGGTCTGTTGCCTCCGAGCTTATATTTGAAAGACCGCAGACTGACTGCCTTGGAAGATGCTGACTGGCAAGCATTCGCCAACCGATGCCCTCGGAGCCGCCGTGGAACCGTCGTTCCATGGTGCGGTTCGTCCAAGTGACGACTCCAGCACACAGATCTCGATGGCACCTGGAGTTCCAAGACGTGTTCCACTGGCCCAATGACATAACCATCAGCACCCTCAACGTCCGCTAAGACATCAACTTTGTTCTGACGACGGGTGAAGCTCTTCAACTTCTGGAAGAAGAGGCCATCGACAAGTAGCACCACATGGCCGGCCGGGGAATAGGTCGCGGTCGCTTCTGCGTACGCTCAACTCATTGATCTGATGGCCTCCTCCGACTTCGTTTCTTGGCTCCAGATCGGCTGTGCATCATACCCCAGGAACTCGTCTTGGCTTAGGGATCGACCAACTAAAATAGCCACTCCTGGTTGAACGGCGCGTAGGCACCTACCAGGTCCCAGACAGGGCGTTCTGAAGGATGCATCTCTCAGTTCCGGAGTGTGGGCAAATCACCATGTGTGGTATCTATAAAACCAGTCGAGAATCCTACGCCTACAGCAAAGATCTTTATGATGTTTTTGTCACACGATACCACTCTAGGAGGAGTCCAACACTGGCCAATTGCTCCGAAAACGATGGCCGGAGCCTGATGTCCTACTATTTCTTGTCTTGAGAGATCAAATTGTGGCCGAAAAAGTACATGCCCTCAACCCGGAGGCAGACTGCGTGGATATCGAATGACTCGGATTCAGCACACTCAGCAGACACCATCACATCGGAAAGCGGCCATGAAAAGGAAGCCAAAAGCTCGCCACCATGCCACTTTCTGTTCGACCGCCAGTGCAAAACAAGATTCGCAGATGTCTGGCTAAGCAACGACAACAAGATCAGCCAGGAGGAATTCACCGTCAGCTGTAAGATCGGGTGTTGGGTGATTCGGACCCTTGGGTCATCCTTGAAGGTTCATGGAACCGAGGCCCTGGATCGAAACACGCCTGTGATGGCACTGCATCCCGACGAGGCAAACCACGCGGAATGGAGGAATGTGGTCTTGTCGGTAGAGATATACCGCTGCAAGCCCCAGGAGGCATACCTGTTGTTCGAATTGGACAATTCCGGCAGCTCGATTTAGGACGAGACTTGGGCTTCTAGCTCTGTGACTACGTCTACGAACGCAGTCACGTACGCCCCGGACCAGAATACCCTGACTCTCACAACTCTCAGCGGCTCTACATCTTCGATCATCGAGGGCTCCCGGTTCAAAGAGGCGCCAAAAAGGTGCTGGCTCGGAATCCATGGAGTCTCTAGGCCTTTGTCATGACCACCCATCCGATATCCAGCATCGGGTCATTGCGAGACCGTATTCATCTCTGGGGAATGCTATCAGTTAGGGAATACGGCCGGCCGTGGCAACTTCCATCTAACTGCTTCACAGGCCTTGGATTTCGTGTACTACCCCCAGGCCCGAGTTGGAGAGAAGACCAAAGAGGCCTGGCTCTTGACACCCCGGCGGGAGCAAATGTATCCGCTGCTGGACCATCAGCAAGGCGGCGAGGTGGCTTCTATGGAGGCTGCTCAGGCTTTCATGGCCACAATGTCTCACGGCGACATATCTCTGCACATCGTTCTGGTCGACCCAGACCTAGATGTGGAAAACGCGGTCCTTGCCAGCTTTTCCTAGTCATCAACAGCCGTGCCGGATAAGCTCAAGATTTCCTATACGTCGTCCACGCCGTTCAGGCCTTTCTTGGGACTATAGGGCCTTCGCCGTCTTGGACGGGGAACGAGCATCTGGACCAACTCTGGATGCTCGACTGCCTGCAGGCTGCAACCGACTGCATCCCCTCTGTTCGGCGAGTCGTTCAGAAGGATGATCTCTGGTGAACTCCCTCTTGATGCAGAGTTTCACCGTAGACTTCCGGACCCAAGGCCAGAATACGAAACTGTCTACCGCCGACGTAAAGAAAGTCTTGTGAGTGCATTCTCCCACAGACAGAAGCATATACGATATCATCAAACTGTACCGAGAAGCCAGGATAGCCTTGTCGAAATATGTTGACAAGAGCGACCCTTGATTCATCAGCGTGGTCCAGCATCACGGGTTTGATGGGCACACGTTGTACAGGCACAGAAGCAGCATCGGCAGGGTTCTCGCTGAGCGGATCCTCGGCTCCGTCATCAACGGCCAGGCCGCTCACCTGTCGGGATTCCCATGCGATTCAGGGCTCTCTTCTATCGCAAGTGCGGACTCATAAGCCTTTTGCACACGACTTTTATTCACGCCGAGGAGCTCCTTGCCCAAGGAGCACGCGCAGAACTTGCCATCTATGAGGTAAGAGGGCCTCAGAGGCTGCAAGGACTGCACATTACTGTCAGCGATCTTGCCAAACTGGCGCAGTCTTTCAAGATGCCCTTGGAGGTCAGGAGCTCCTATCAGGCCCCTCAGCCCGCATTCGACTTGCCGGATTCTTTCTAGTATCCAGCATGACCTCTTCTGGCGGCCTACGAACTGGGTAGTGGGAAGTCAGGCGTGCTCAATGCCGAAATCCCCCCCAACTTGACGACAGTCACGTTGGTACCGCGGTGCCTGACGGGAATAACCCCATCGCTACAGTCTCGGTGCGTGACTGGTGGGTTGAGTTCATGGGGATATGCCAATGCTGATAAACCCTGCTTCGTGACGTGGAACACACACTCTGAGCTCGAATACCGTCCTGCAGATGCTGCGTGAGTGATCCGGTGGGGAGATATTTAACGTGCTATGATGGCGAAAGCTAAGGAGTCTGTCAATTTGGTTCCGTGCAGAATGTCAGCAGAGCAAACGTGAAGGGGAGGATAGGGTTGAAGCTGACGTGAGAGACTCGGCCCATGAGGAGAGCCGCATTCTTGCACGCCTTCACATGGCTGTTCTGCAGATTCCCTAGAGGGCTCCTTGAGAGCGTCATGCACCCCCCTTCCCGTCCTACCACCCCCAGACATGGTGGACGACTGCGAAGCCTCCATTGCCGCGCTTCCTTTCCAACAAGATGTCATCCGCTAGGCATGCAGATCCCGGTTGGAGGCTGCGTTGAGGGACGAACGTTGAGGTCATAGCACAACAAGGCTGGAGGCGTCGTTGAAGGTCAAGGAGGAAGTGATGGATGGCTGGACCTACGGAACAAGTGCGAGGGTTGATGGATGAGTGATCAAATTGGGCGACGAGCGAGCATCAGAGGAGAGGAGAGATGTGTAGCTCATGTGCTGGCCTGAACTGGTTTCCCTCCAGGGCATTGATCTCGTTGCCGCAGACAGGGGTTCTTGGACCGTCATGATACCGACTTCAACCAGCTCATTGGTCACCCGCAGGGTCATCTCTGGCCTCACAACTTTGAGTGCATGGTGACCGTTCCATCGCCACCACGTAGAGCAGTCCCTGGGCGGGCCAGGTTTTAGTCCGCGGGGGATTTGCTCTCCGTGACGGGCTTGCTTGGCCACGGAGGCTTTGGGCCTGATGATGGTGAAAGGCTAGGCAGACGCAAAAGATTTCATGGAGATTGGCTCGACTTGAATGAACGGATCAAATTTACAGTTACGTAGGGGCTTCTAGCTGGTCTAAACTTGTGATAATTTATTACTATATAGTAGATGAGGTAGGCTATGGATGAGAGAGAGAGAGATCTCTTATGAGGGTCTTTTTATAAACTCAACCTGATATAAACTACGAGGAGAGCTGTGTTGAAACGTAAAAATGGTTACACATGAGAAGGCAACTGAGATATATACTTTGACAAGCTGATCTAACGTTGACCCTTGCGGACGAGACATCTCACACGAAGCAGAGCTTTGAGAGCGGCAACAGCGCTGTTTGTCGTGACCATGTCCTAAACCAGACCACCGCATTAGTCTAAGTTTATGGAAAGATTATTACAAGATTATTAAAGCCTCATCTAAGGTGTCGTCTGACTTCCTTATGCCTTCAACGTCGAGTCTCAAAACATGGATCAAACAACCATGTTGACTCAAGCAAGTAGAACAATACACACCCCCCTTTCTCGCCGAACAATTTCTACGACGACAACAACAACAGCGCTCGCAGCTTCTCTCGCTCGGCGACAAAGGCATCCTTCGCAGTCCTCTTACACTTCCGCTCCCCATCCTGAACATTGAGGCCCACAGACCCACGGGCTTGCCGCGTCGGCGGCGCATCAAAGACCTTCGCCAGCATCAAGTCCACCATCATGCAACTGCCTGTGCTTTTGTCATACAGCACGTTGCGCGGCTCGGCGTCGCGGTGCAGCACTCCATGCTGGTGTAACCGCTCCAGTGCAGCGACGGCCTTCTCGGCGATACCAGCATCGACTACTCGAACCTCCCTAAAGATTGATCGTCCACCATAATTCATGAGCATGAAGTGCATATATATGCCGCTATCAAAGTAATACGGCTCGATGAGGTCGATCATGCCGAGACAAACAGGAATGTATTGGCCTTGGAGGTGTCCGACGTAGTCGTATATTTTGTTCTCGTACCGAAGCTGCTTCTTGTCTATGGCCTCAACGCCCTTGGCCACAAACGTATAGCCATGGGAAGACAAGCGTATCTTGAAAAGAGAACCACAAGACCCGGATAGGTAGAGTGGCATGCAGTCGGCATCCTTGTCGCGATCAACTGCCAGCTGCTGGCGCGTCAGATGAAGAAGCTCGCGATGGCCAATATGTGCATCGCCGTGGTCCGCAAAGTTGGGGCAGTCCTTGTCTAGATGGCCGTCAAACGCTAGACCGCGGAGGCACTCATGGGTGCAATAGGGCCGGTTCTGGATGCTTTGTCGCAAATTCTTGTTTCTTTGTGAAGGTCCCCTACTACTCTGATCTTGAGTTTCCTTTGATCTATTAGCGGGGTTCTCGTCGTCGTCGTCGTCGTCGTTATCGTTATTGTCGTCGTTGTTGCCATCGCTTGAACTATCCACGTTGTCTAGAGTTCTGCGAGTGAGTTGGAATCCGTCCCAAGGTGACGGCAAGTAAGGAGTCTCGTCTGGTGCTTCGCGTTCCGTGGCCGGGATGTCTTTCAGAACGTCGTCATACCCAACCTGCCATGTTTGGAGTTCAGCGGCTTTGTCATGCCACGATTGAGGCGGCGGCGGTGGTGCTTGAATAGCTTGAAGAATGAAGGCCAAGACTTGGGCAACGGCTGTGCGGTAGATCCCAGTCTGGCCACCATCAGCCCGGTCGTCCTCCCTATCCATGTCCGGTACGTAGGTGAAATAGCGTACAAGGGAGGGGTCGTCGTCTGGTATATGAAGGAACACCAATACCTCCCTGGTGCAGATATACTCATACCGAAGGCCCTTGCCCACCATGTGGGAGAAGAGCTGGGCTACGGCAGCTGTCGTCAACCGCTTCGCAAGATGATCGAATTCCTCGCCTGCTTTGGCGACCTGGTCAATGACATCGCGATCTGGTTGGATCTCTGACCCTTGCGTTCAATCCCCGGTTGATCTCGAGGCGGTTCAACTTGTGGGGTGCCTTGTATTCGATCGCAACGGTGGGGATATCTCGGCCGCCGGCAGTGCGGTATATACGCCCCTGATCGACATAGGTATGGTCCTAGAGTACCACCTGTCCATCGAGCCCAAGATCGTCCCTCGTTTGTGCGTCGGCGTATGCCCTGGCCATTACGTCTCTGATAGCATCCTCGGCAACAGCTGCTTGAGATTTCTGGAGCGACATCTCGGTACTGACAATGTCCATACGTTGCCAAGGCCCCGCAAGCTCCGAAGGTGGCCGAGAAGGGGCCCTGGGTTCAAAGTCACAGAATAGTACGACCCCAAAGGTCGAGGCACAGGCGGTGTTGTCTCTTCGCAAAGCTATTCATTATTAGGTTACTTGGGTTCGTGATCCCTCATCAACCACGCCTTCGCTGCCGACGCCTCTGCGACCTCCGTGTGGTCTTGGCTATACCACCTTGACTGCTGCTTCGCGACTGTCTTTTCGTGTCCTCAATTGACGAATGAGACCTCGACGGCCGTAGGGGCATTGTTCCTGACCGTGAGCGTGACCTTGGTTGGGAGATGCCAGGCTCAACAGCTATCCTAGATGCGTCTCGACATGCCGCAATCCGTGGGCTGCGACGGGGTCTTTGTGACATGGCCCGAACGTCATCCCGGTGTAAAGAGCCATCGGCGGGATTTTCGGGTTGTGGACTTTGAGCCGCTCCCTGATCCATTACCATACCGGGTTCTGCCTGCGTGTCTGTGGCTTTTGGCGGGGTCAGCCTTTCTCGAAGATCAACCCTCACCCTTTTCGGGCTTTGCCTCTCCGGGGCCTCTTCATCTGTAGTTCGCCTCCTCTTCGCAGTCCTCCTTCCATCGGACCCAGGTCCGTTTGTTTTGGGCGGGTTCATCTCGGCCTCAATCAAAGGAACCTGGTCCAGAACCCATTGCACAAGGACGCGGTGACGAATAGCGTTTCTCTTTGCATCCGCGTAGTCGAATGTTCCCCGAACGAATTCCCCGATTCGATGATTCCTGCCCCGGATCTGCTCGAACCGTCGCTTTGCAGTAAGCAGTTTCTCTGTACCGTGCTTCAACATCGATATCCGCTTTGCCTTGGGAATACCCAGACGCTTCGGGTCCTCCTGGGTTAACACATAGATTCGTTTCGCTTCTGATTCTGCCCTTTGCACAGCCTTCCAAGCCATATCATCCTCGTTTTGGCGCTCCATCGGCGACGCCATAGTCTGCACGAACTCCTGCGTCTCGTGGGGTCTCAGGATCTTCTCATCGACGAGCTCTTGCCATAGCTTGTCATGCTCTGGCTCTAGGCGTTCGATATCGCTGGTATACTTGTCAAGCCACCAGTACTCGTAGTTGAGGTATTCGACCCATGTCGTCAGCTTGTCCTGTTTCTTGGGGTCTTCGTCGAGCTCAAATGGTTGCGTGAAGTCGTGGCGAGCAAGCCGGCGCTTCACCGCTTCGGCATAGTCGCGGAACCCTCGGCAGCCGCGTTCTCTGCAGAGACGTCGCTGTCGCTCACGTAGTGATTGTTGTACGTCCCATCCCGACTTAAGGCATGACGGATCAGCCTCGATCTCGGCTAGGCGCTTGGCGTGTGATCTGGGCAAATAGTCCCGCTGTATTATGTATTTCCGCCGCTCGATATACGCTGGAAAACCGCCATCATCATCTTCACGACCTCGGTTATCGTTTTGCCACTTGCGGAAGTCTTGCCACCTCTGCAACTGTCTCTGGAATATGCCTGAAGGGGATACTGAAGTAAGATATTCCTGCCAAGGCCGCAGCATCTCAGCATAGTTGTTTGGGTCCCTGTATACGTTCCGGATAAGATCGATGGAGTATAACGGGCGGCCGCGGTCATTGATAAGCTCGTAGTAAGCCTCGGTTTCGTATCTTGTCGGGTCGAACGGTGGTGTAGGGGACCTCGATCGATCGATAGTTCCAGTTTCGGGTCGCAACGAAAAGCTTTTGTTGGGTGATACTTGACGTAGGCGTGCATCGAGGTCATCGAGATCAAGTGGACGAGAGCGTGCCGTGGGACTCTGGGCCAGGCTGCGCTTTTGGGCCCTATATCATTGTCAGCGAAAACCGCTAAGTTGTGCGCCGAGCAGACTGAAGATGACTTACTCTAGTCTCTCGGCGAAACGGCTTCGTTCATCCTTGGATAGCTCGTCCCACCCATCAACGGGGAGATCGTAACCGCCGTCAGGGAGGCGATGTCTCTGCATGAACTGGGCGAGCTCGGCATCGTTCATAGCGGCGACTTCGCCCACAGATACTGTCGCCGTTGCCGACTCCGCAGGAGCCATATTACCGTCGATCACGGATGACATATGAAGTTGTTGAATTGAAAGCTGCTGGAAATGAAAATGAGGGGTATGGATGACTTACTGTTAACGCGACACTTGGCTAGATTAAACCTTAGGCAGCTAAGCGCCTTAAAGTGGGGCAAGGGGAGTATACACGTTAATACATTAAAATTCTACGGATGTATGGGGTGTTTCTTGTACACAGGTGAATGCCGCCTCTGGGTCCAATCACGCGTAGTATTCTAACCGCTGGGGTTTGGTGAAAAGTGCGGGGTAGTGGCTTCATTGGATATCAGTCTGCCATTCATTGTTTGGCTTTGGTCGCGATGAATAACGTCTGGACCACCCCCGTTTGTCCTTATAAGCCGATGCCCCTTCTCGCTATTGGAACGGTGTTCTTCATCTGATCTCCCTCTACCCAAATATCTTTCACAATGGGACACGACATCATTGCCCATCTGTATCCCTATAACGACCATGACGAGAAGGCATCAGAAGCGATCAAGGCAAACCTCCGTTACATACCGCCGCGGCTAGCGCGGCCTTGCCGCAATCGGCATAGCCGTCGAGACCGTCGCGAGCGGGAGTCGACTGAACCGCCAGAGAACGCAGGTGCTTCGGCGCTCGACTATCTTCCAAGCCTTGTGATCAGATTCAGTGATGCCCCACGAACGGACAACGGTCTCATCTTTGGTTCGAACCCAAAATGTGACGTCGTTCTGGACATCCAAGGTATCTCTAATGTCCATTTCAGCCTGACCTTTGACGAATTCAACCGCCCTATCATCAAAGACCTGAATTCTCTGGTGGGAACTCAGGTCACTTATAACAGGGAGGGCAAGGGCGTCCGGAGGGATTTCCGCTGGATCGTCGGCGGCCATCACACCCCCCACGAGAAGAAACTCTTCGTTATCACGGTGCCGGACGTCGTTTCATTCCAGATCGTGGTTCAACCCCATGACATCAGGTCACCGGTGTATATCAACAACGTCAACGGGTTCAAACGGGGCACGGCGACTGCTGAGAGCCTCCTCGACGATTTGGGTCTCTTGAATCCACCGACCAGACCGCGCACAGGAGCCCACACACCAGGCACTGGAGAGATCCACCTGAGGAAGAAGCTCGGTGAAGGGTCTTTTGGCGTCGTGACCTATTTATGGAACGTCAGCACCGGAGATGAGCGTGTTGTAAAAGCGCCCAGCCCGAAGGCTATTCAGAACGGGCAGGTTGATCATGGCGCGTGGGAGCGGGAAGCTTACATCATGGGCCTAGTTTCACATGTTCGTACACCAATCATCCATCTGCCACTTCCTAATGGCCCAACAGCGCCGAATCGTGAGACTCATCGAGTCGTTCTCTCCCCCACACCCTGAGCTACACCTTGAGTACATGCCCTATGGGTCTCTGGACAACCATGGGGATATATCATACAATGAGACCTTGACGATCGTCCAGCAATGTTCATCGGCTCTGGCATACCTGCATGGGCAAGAGATGCCAATCGCGCACCGAGACATCAAGCCGGCCAATATCCTTGTTGAGAGTCGATCTGAAGGCGGCATCTCCGTCAAGTTAGGCGACTTCGGACTGTCGCGGCATGGTCTCGAGTTGATAACCTTCTGCGGCACACCTCTCTATCTCGCGCCGGAGGTCTACTCAGACATGCAAGGTCTCGCCGGCTATACTGTGGCTGTTGATATCTGGTCCCTTGGGGTGGTGGCGTGCCAGCTGATATACGGTCTGCCACGGTATAGATCGCAGCACAAGAGCAACGGAGTGGCCTGGTGTGAGAAGATTGTCAAGGAGCTTCAAAGGAACGTTCAGAGACGACCGACTGCGCTGGGATCGATGCTGGTGAACTGCATGGTGACCCTATCCCCAGGGTCACGGTACTCTGCTGGCGACTGCTGCGACGTGCTGGAAGATCTGCTTAGAACCGAGGAAGGCTCCTTTCACGCATCGACCCCAGCTCCATGCTCTGAAGAAGAGGACCAGGAGACGTTCAGGTACGCCCTACAGGACTACGACGCCGAGGATTTGTCAACTGCGGTCTACCAACCAAGGTCTACGGGAGCGGCCACCTCATCCTATTTCGTCAGGTCAATGGCGCCGCCTCCCCACTCGCTTTCATCATCATCATCATCATCATCAAGGATGGCCCAACAGTACGAAGAGCCCGAAGAACCATCCTCGTCGGCGATCAGGCGGTACAACAATTGGCAAGAGGGCCAAGAAATGACACATTTTTTGCAAGATTACTCGGCAGATCCATTCAATCCCCTCTATGTTGGGTCTTCCTTGGCGTCAGAGCTGGGGGGGAACAACTCGGAAGATTGGGCAAGTCAATTCTTACATGGTTCGTCGCAGGAGAAGGCGGGTGGAACTGATATAGTTGAAGGAGGCGCAGATGATTACGAGGAAAGGGCACAGGCGGCATTGATGCTACAGGCCATTGGCCAGGGGCGGTAGAGGCACTCACAGAACTTGAGAAATCCCATTCGAAGCCTTACAACCCGTCGATGAATTGCTCACAGACCGTGTCGCAGGGACTTGGCCATGGCGTGCGTATTGCGGCACGCGGGAATGGTTCAGTGGGATCTGTGGTGCCTGACACTTCATGGCCCTTTGCGCCACGTCCTGTACTAATGACCCGATCATCAGTGACGACTCACCCTCCATCGACCATGGTTCCAAATAGTTCTTCACCTTGTGCATCAACGTCGGCATTCTTGTCTAGGAGAAGCTGGACGACCTTGTCATGGCCCTCAACCGCTGCTGCTAGAAATGCCGTTCCGAACTCTCCATCTCGTGCATTGACGTCGACGTTTACATCCAGGAGAAGCTGAACGATGATGTCACCATGTTCTTCAAGAAATCTGGAGATGAATGCGACAAGACCCAACAGGAACCCAACAGGGCAGGGTGGGTTGGCCGAGGCCGACAACACGTTACCAGCGACATGGCTTCCAGTGGCTCACAACACGAGGCGCCAGCGGCTGATCACAAAGCGCTGTCATGTGACTTCGCGATTCACCGCGTCTGCCCCGCCCTGCCCCTGCC
>JABFFE010000594.1:0-59606 GCA_013623625.1 Fusarium setosum | reverse complement strand
GCTTTGACGGTGACGGCAGTGCCCTTGGCGGCAAATGTCTTGGGGTCGACGCCCTGGATGTGGACGCCGGTGCCGCTGGAGTCGAGGTAGGCCAGGTACGCCGACTTGCCGTCGGGGGAGACGGCGAAGGGGGTCCGGCGGTGGTGAGGGAGGCCGGTCCAGTAGGCCTCCTTGATGGGGTTGAAGGCGTTGCCCAGAGTCAGAGTGTCGACGTGGTTCTCGAGCGAGGAGGAAGTGAGCTGAGCGGCCGCCAGCGCCAGGCCGGCAGCAAAGGTGATGAGGCGAGACATGGTGAAGTGTGTGATAGATAACGACTTATACAACAACAAGAAACGAGAGGAGTGGGTTAACACACACACAAAGAAGGGAGTGTACGTAGTCGGGACTAGTAAAGATCGTCGAAAAGAAACAAAAGAAGGTAATCGGGACTAGACCCCAGGTCAATCCAAAGCCAGCAGCAGGTTGAAGCTATCCTGTCGTTCTCTTTTTTCCTCGTCGACCCGGGCGATATCAACGCTTTTAAAGACTCGACCGTCCTGTCATGGCCCGGCACCTACGGCCCCCGCCAAGCATCGCCATTCCGGCCGGCGAGCGGTGGAAAAATTCACGGAGCCCCGTCTACACGGAGATTTTCGAGTCGAGGGCCGGTCTCGAGCAGCCACTCATTTTACATCAGACAGTTAACGGGTGAGGGGGCATGGTCATGGTGTTTCAAGCCCTGGTCGGCGAACCTGGGACCTAGCAGACAGCTCTGACAGGTCGGGGAGCCTGTCAACTCGAGGTCGGTGGGCTCACTGTGAGTGGAGCGTTGACGGGTTGTCTATCCCGGATTGGCCTAACGTGAGGCGTGAGGTTGTCCTTGGAGAACAAACTCATGAGGGGCGGTTTCGCATGTCGCTCTTGGGAGGATAAACGAGATGGGAGCAGGAGCATCAGCCCAAGTGGATGGGGAGAGAAAAGGTTTGTCTCGAGGCTGGGGCCTCATGTTGCAGCGCAGGGAAGGCCTGATCTCTGGATCTCGTATTAAGCGATGGTGATATTGCTCAGGTATTGAGGCGAGCTAGTGGCAGTTTCTTTCTGTGCCTATGTCTGCAGTATCAACTCCTGAACGATTCTCAGCTTTAGAGCCACATCTTCGGACAGCAATAGCCTCTTTGACATCACCGATTTCTGTGTCAAGTTGTTTTGTTCTCGGAAACCAAACGAGGGCGTTTTGCCCCTTTCTCGCGGAGACCTGAGGGGCACGGCACAGCACAGAAAGGCACAGGCGGGCACCTTCTTTGACCAGGGGTTTCAGGTCCCCTGTTTCGAGAGGTTTCGTCTCCATCCTGCTGCGGCCTTGGCATAATTCTCGAATCGAGTCGAAAAAAATGACCAATGATTATGTATAGCCTCCAGCTCGGTTTCGCGAGAGCTTAAAACTGATCGCCAGAACAAAAGACGAGATGGCCGTCAAGGATTCCGAGGGCCCGGGTCTTGTTAGGGGCCGCCACTCGTTGATATTCAGTCGGGTCTCCGCAAACACACACAAGGCTAGCACCCGAGTGTGTTTTTCATCTGCCGAGTGACAGACGAGACGAGTAGATGGTTCAAATGCAACCTGCCCAGAAGCCGGATACCTCGGACGGTCCAAGGGGTTTGAATACGGGTCACTGTGAGGAATGTGTTGGTTGAAGACGAAAAGCTCATCAATCCGCCCCGTGAATGGCAGGTGGAACTTGGCTCGCAGAGGTCGGCCGCCCAGGGCACAGCGGCTATAGCGATAGTCTGGCCACTAGAATCGCAACCGGCTAGGCCTTCAACGTGCTGTGAAGCCCCCCTAAAAGTCCGAGCCCCCTTCCATCCGCCGTGAGACCTGACTAGGCCGGATCGGGTCAGCTCGACTCAAACTCTCGCGTTCGCTGTTTGTTTCTCTGACCTCGTATCGTCCGTCAATGGCAATTGAAGGGCTCAGCCACAACAAAAAACGCGACCCTGCAGTGCGCTGAATAGGAGGCGCTGCCTGGTTTCCCGGCTCATCGCATTCAATTCCTCTCATTCCCTTCTTCCACGCACATGTTGTCAGCCTCTGTATTGATTCCCAACGAGAGGCCTTTTTTCGCGTCTGCATAGCGTTTATTCATCTCGTCTCATCTTCAGCGTCAGCGTCAGCATCAGCATCAGGGAGAGCTCCCCAGCTCCCACGTACATAGCCCCCGATGCTCAGATACCTCGCCAAGCCCACGAGAAAGGGCATCAACGACGGCCTCCTCATTCTGGGTCTGCTTGGCGGCGTCATCTCACTCATCTTGGCTTTCCTTGTCTTTATCGCAGGCACAACAATCATCAACGGTAGAGGCGATGAGCCCGACCGTCTGCTATGGAAACCTCTGGCCTTTGTGACAGTACGTTATGCTCTCTCTCTCTTTCATTATTATTGTTCTTCTCTCACCTTTCATTTCCCGGCCCATCCGGATAAATACTGACCGGCGGCCCTGCGCTCTAGTTTGACGGACTCGTCCCCAACAATGACACCTCTGCCTTCCTAGTCCACTTAAATTGGTATGCCAGCTCCTTCGGCTGGGAATACCCAGCTGCTCCCAAGGGTCTCCCCCGGGCTGGCATCACCTCCCAGGGGCTGCGGTACTCTTCAAATATCGTCAATGACCTCCACCAGATTGCCAGGGAGCTTCATCTTCCAGAGGACACCTGGGACTGCCCCAACGTCGGCCCCTATGACGACCCCTGCGGCAACATCTTCTTTGAGGCCTGGCGGTCCTTTGTGGTCACCGATGGGCTCCCCATCACCAGCTGGCTGATCTGGGTAATGCTGCTGTCCGCACTCGTCCTCGGGTCTTGGACTCTTGTCCAGGAATGGATAATCCGCAACAGGCCCCATTGGATGAAGTGCCGATGCATCATCGGCAAGCGCTGGTGTCCCTGCCCCAAGGGCTCCAAGGAGGAGATTGAGAACCACGACGACTTCATCTGGGACAAGGTTCGAGTGTCCTACTGGGGCCTCTCGGCGGCGTACTTCGGCATCGCCGCCGCGCACGCCTGCATCACGTCCGTCTTCTTTGTGCGCTTCATGGGCTACTTTGAAGAGCGGCTGCCGGAGGGTATCAGCATGCACCCGAGGAGACGGCTGGTCTCTGAGATCCTGCTCTGGGTGGCTTTCGGTATCAGATGCTTCAGCGCCCTCTGCATGGCGATCCGGTGGAAGTTGAGCAGGAGGCCCAAGGGTTGGATGGAGGGACAGAGCCTCGGTCGCCTTGAGCGTGACAGCGATGGGGGAAGGTCTACTGATGCTCGATATACCGACTAGATCTGTTGAGAGCGAAGATAATATGCGATGAATAGAGTTGCCTCAGAACACGGCGAAGAAGTTGCTTTTGAGAAGTCATGTTGGGCACTTATCACATTGACACGATTACTATGGGACCGGGCATCTCTTGGAGTTTCCTATTATGGTTATGGATAGTCTCCCATCCACCCAACCCTATAGCTGAACTTCCATGTTCGGCCTCAATGCGAACGCCTGGTCATGAGGATCAACACAGCCGCAGGTCGAACGCCAAGTCTACCCCACGGCCCAGATCCTCTATGGAAAGATAACTCTATTCTGTTAGTAACAGCTCCCAACTTGACTCGCCAGCAACCCTCCCTCGCTTGGCCAAATGGCCGCCGCCAGATTTGTAAACCTGCACGCACCCCGCAATCAACGAGATCCACTGACCAGCCATATCTCGGCAACCTGGTTGGATGGCAATGGTGTAGTTCGCAGTTCGAAGCGAATAGGCTATGGGAATTTAGCTCTAGCTCTATCTCTGGGCGGGGGAATTGGTTGAGATCTGACCTCCGGGCCGGACGGCCGGTCCGGTCTGGCTGTAGGGTTGTACAAAGGTTGAGCAGGCCCTCATTCAACGCATACAGATTCATCTTGTGACAATTCGGTTTACTTGGTCTCAACCCATCTTTAGACTTGTCATTGCTCCATACCATCCTCCGCCCTCAAGTCTCTTAAAAACACTCTATTGGGACCCACGATGCTCTCATCGGCATCCCTCCGAACGGCGCCCCTACGGCGACTTGTCGCCAAACATGCTTCACGATCCTTCACTTCTAAGCCGCAACTTATTGTTCCTTCACAAAAGGCCACCCAGCCCCTCTCAAAACTGCTATACCCTACAACCCAACGGTCGGCATCCTTTGCCACCAGCGCCGAGGCCACAGCTCCAGTTCCCGAGGCTATTGAAGAAGTGAACGAGAACTTTGCCGCCGTTGCGACAGGCGGCATCCCTTACCCTGGCATCCCCAGGATCGAAGACCCGTACCAGAAGCGGCAATGGCAGCTGGAGCACATGGCGGGCGCATTCCGGGTGTTTTCCCGCATGGGTTTCACCGAGGGCGCTGCTGGACACATCAGTGTGCGCGATCCAGTTGACCCGGATACCTTTTGGATTAACCCGTAAGTTTTTGACGGCCTGCTATGCACAAAGAACTAGCTCAACATTTAACAGCATGGGCGTCCACTTCGGCATGCTCAAGGCCAGCGACATGGTCCACATCAACGAAGACGGCCAGGTCATCGGCGGCAACCGCGTCGCCGTCAACGCGGCAGGCTTCATGATCCACTCGGCCATCCACAGGGCCCGGCCAGACGTCCACGCCGCCTGCCACGCGCACTCCAAGCACGGCAAGGCCTGGTCGACCTTTGGCCGGCCCCTGGACATCATCAACCAGGACGCCTGCATGTTCTGGAACAACCAGAGCGTGTACTCGAGCTTCGGGGGCGTGGTGCTGGAGGGCGAGGAGGGCGTGCGCATCGCCGAGGCGCTGGGACCCGTGAACCGTTCCGTCATCCTGCAGAACCACGGGCTGCTGACGGCGGGGGGGACGGTGGACGAGGCGGCGTATCTGTTTTCGCTGATGGAGAGGTCGTGCGAGGTGCAGTTGCTGGTGGAGGGTGTTGGGCTGCCGAAGCGGATTATCGGTGATGAGGAGGCGGGGTATACATACAAGTTTAATGCTGATCCGGTGAGTTTTCCTCATACATACAGTATTCTTTGAGTTTTTCTGACTGATGTACTTCTTAGGAGTCGCTGTACACCGAGTTCCAGCCTGACTTTGAGTATGAAGTATGGCAGTCGAGGGGAGAACTCAAGTCTGGTGTGTAGATAACAGACGTGATACAAGAGCGGTTGGGTAGAGTTGTGATGATAATGGTAGCATGCGTAATGCCTCTAGAGCCAGTTCTTTAATGATATCTGCCAGGCTTTTCTCCCAAGTGGTGAGCGACTGAAGATTCAACAAGCAACCCTTGACGTCTCACAGCTGTAGATTCGTTGTGGTCGCTGTGCCCTCTCCTCACACAACCTAGACCTCGTGTTCCTCACAGCCTTGACTTCCAGCTACCAAATTTACAGTCTAGGAACCAGCAGCTCGTCCGCCATCGGTTGCAGCACACCCAAAACCTCGTCTGCACTCCTACTACCCGCAGCCAAGGAGCCTTCCACATGTCCTCTCCACACATGGCTCGTCTCAGACCCTGCGAAATGAACCTTGTCTTCCACTGCCCAAGGATCCAAAGCCAAGCTGTGCAGATATCTCGTAGGCATAGCAGAACAGGGAGCACGACTAGTCCAGTCGCCATAACTAGGCTCGATCCTATACACGGGGTCTGGAAGGGGAGCATAGTCTGCGAAAATGTCCGCCAAATGTGCTAGGAGAATCTCTCGTCGCTCAACCACGTCCCTGCTCCACAGCTCCCGGCCAGTCTCGCCTGCGACGATACACGTCAGAGCATACACGCCATCAGTATCACAAGACGTATCCCGAGTCTCCCAGATTGGTCCCTCAGCACTCTGAGAGTACCCGTTCAACCCCTTTTCGCGCCACCAAGGCCGGTCATACACCAACACAGCCTCGGTGTAGAAACCAGGCTGCTCGTACTCGTGCGCCCACTGCTTGTGCTCTCCCAGGGCAGGGCTGAACTCCATGTGCCGATAGGCAGCAGCGGGCACGGCGAGAACCACACGAGAGCACTGGAAGACCTCGCCGTCGAGCGTGGTCAGGACGCACTTGTTGCTCGATGTCTGGTCAACCCACTGAACGACCTGCGACAGCACAACTGAGCCGGGAACCAGACGCTGCGCAAGAGCTTCACATAGCGTCGGCGAACCGCGGAAGCGCATGCGGCGACAGGGTCGAGCAGGCTGGCCGATGGCGTTGAGAAAGCCGCCGGCTGTCTTGCAGACGAGGAGGAAGTAGAGCGCGGCGACGTCCCGGGCTGCGAGGCCGAAGAGGCTGGCAGTCCAGGTATCGGCTAGCTTCTGAACGGCTGGGGTAGCGCCTTGAGAGACGACAAGCTCGCGGACAGTCATTGAGCCGTAGTTGGGCAGCATCACAGTTGGATTGTTGAGATCAACGCGCTGGGACAGGCCTTCAATGTTGTCTCGTACACGAACATAGGAGCGGCGGTCGATGTCGTTGAGCTGGAGGGTCAAAGTCAGCATACATCATTACGAATACCAAGTTCAAGGGGACATACGCCGGGAACACCACTGTTATCGTAACTTCCAAATCCCTGCATAACGCTCTTTTCACCGGTGGCCGTCTTCTCCTCTGTCATCTCAAGCCCGAGATCGCGAACCAAATTCCAAGCGCGTGGCTGGTGAACATTGTCAACCCAAGCGCCGGCGAGCTGTGCAGCACCGGGCCCAGCGGGAAGTCGGCCGCCGATACGGTCATGGGCGTCGAGGACGAGGCATGAGATGCCGGCTTGCTGAAGATCGTAGGCGGCTTGCAGACCGCTGAGCCCGGCGCCGACGACGATGACTTCGGCGGAGCGTTTCGGCCGGGCGACGAGGCTCCGGTGTCGGGGGGTGACGTTCTCGATGAGAGAAGCCATTGAACCTGTTATTTCTAGTACGGGGTGTATTGTATGTCAATTGGAAAAAAGCCGTTTTCTAGAATGGCTTCGCACTTCGTCCTCGACTCTACGGTCGTCGTCAAGTTTCACACTCCCGAAAGGATTCATAAAATCACGGAGAGATTCGGCGTCAGAGCCGAACAAGGCAAAAAAGCCTTTGATGTGGTAATACATTTCTTATTAAACATCAACCTGCAACTGCGGCATCCCTCCCTCCGCAGACACGCCGCAACCTCCGCTCAAGTGACTCGGCTCCCCTGGACCATGACCGGCTCTCTTTTTTTTTCTCCCGCTTCGAGTATTGCCGATTTAGGAACCAAGACGACAACATCCCCCACATGGGTCGCCGTTACGCAGGATTGTCGAGCTCTCCCATTTGCCAATCCGTCAGATTCCAAAGATGGGCTCCACTGCTCGCCGTCGATTGCCTGATCCTGGGCCAGTCCGGGGCCGGGGTTGTCGGCCATCTTATCCATCAGGTCCCCGAGACTTCCCCGCCATCTACAGTATCCAAGACGGTTGTAAGTGACTTGCTGGAGAGGATCAAGTCTATAACCTCCAACAATCAACATATTAGAAAGCAAAGAATCTTGAGCTGCAGCATTAGCAACGCTGACAAGCTGCGTCGGCAACTGAAAGAGACCGCAGTGACACATGTCGTTGATGGCCTACCTGGGAATTACCACTTGGGTGTTGTTCCTGGTTGCTCGAATCATATAGTTTCTCTTCCAGGAGGAAGAACGATGTGAAGATGATGCCATGGGTAGAGAGTCCTTCGGGACACGACCGAGGCCTTTGAGGCCACTGCTCCCTTCGTCGAAGCGGCAGAGGATAAGTCCTGTTCATATTCAGTACCCATCGCCCTTCAATGTCATAATTCTTCTTGCCAATACACTTGTGCTGCCCGGGATATCGGTGGTTGATACCGATTGTGTCCAAATAAAATCCTACAAGTCTGTGTGCCACTTTGTAAACCACAGGACTTCGTTTCATTCATTACCTTCATCATGATACCCATCGCCCTAACCTGGTGCTATATGTAACCTTAACCAAGCACTCTCGCTAGGCTTCTTCGCAGCTCGTCTGGTCATGGACTCTGGGGCTCGCAACTAGGCTGACGCTCCCTGACCGTGAGGGGGGGTTTTGGAGCATGTGTTTTCCGATGAACTCGGCCAGAGCATAACTCCGGGATAGAGGTTTTTTTCTCAAGTGCCGCCAAGACCAATTCCAATGGACAAAGAGATATGGGGGGCCCATGAGGAGCCTTCGCTCATTGTCGGCCATCAAGACCGGGCACGGAGGCGTGATAACCATTAGAGTTGTTGGTGCTTTTAATTCTCGCCCGCCCGCGGTCGATCAGCAATTTCATAACTGTGCTCTTTCCCCGGTGCCTGGTTATAGTATGTAATTAGCTCCAAAGTCCATGTTCATGCTTGTGGTGAAAGGGCGAAAAGCCCAACGAACGATACCTGTCTAGGTTCGAGGAAACGAGACAAGTTGGGGGAAAACCCTCTGAATCCTCACCCATTTGCCTCTCCATAGAATGTTGACAAGCCGGTCTGAGGAGTTTTGGTACGGTTGGTTTCCATCTTTGCATTCCAAACCAAGCAGCGTTGATGTCGTTCTGGTGCCGTCTGTTCTGCTCTTCCCAAGAGGGTTGGCTAAAAAAAGTACATGTCGGTCAATAGATGACTTCCTCATCGACCCTTTCGTGTTGACAGCCATCGATGCCAGCATTCATTCCCTGGCCAGGCGTTATCATTTAGCCTTCGAGTCCAGGAAGCCTGTACTCGAGATAGGCTCAAGCAGTCCCGCGCAGACGGGAAGAGAGAAATAAAGAAGGCTTCTCACAAAATGAGGTCGTTATTTTAGCCAGCACTCGTTACAAAAAGAGTCATCGCACTGGACGCACTTCTAGGCACCTGTAGGAGCCTTTGCAGACGCAACAGAGTGTAGATGCCTTGGACAGGGTGTATTTGTACCTGCCCTGGACGCCCGGGCAGGTACGCACCTTTTGATGGGTGTGTATGTGCAGGAAACACTGGCGGTGGCTGTGTAAATGTCTCTCTGCAGCCGAACAGGGCCTCATTGTTCAAAGCAGAGTCCTGATTCTACTAAACAATACTGGCTTGAATGCAGACAAGAGTGAATTCGCGGGATACTGTGATAAACAGGCCGATCTTTCTAGGGCTTTCACATCAAAAAATATTCATCATCATCGATTGCCCACCCGCTTCTTATCGACACATTCATTCTAAACGTTAAGCTCAGCGGCAAGTTTGACAGCTTTACCAACACTCTCCAGTTGGCTAGAAGGAAACGAATAAATATACGCTTCAAGACATTCTGTACGTATCCAATACTAGTCTCTCTACAACAGACTCTCAGAGCAAAGTCTTCCGCCACCACTTCTCCTCCTCCTCCAACCACAGCCTCACGTTCTCCGGCTGCGAGAACCCATGCCCTTCATCCGGTGCGACAATCAGCTTGACATCTCCGCCCATGTCCTTTATCGCAGCCGCCATCTTCTGCGCCTGGTCCAACGGCGTGACATTGTCCTTTGCGCCGTGGAGCAACAGCAGCGGCGCCTCGATTTTGTGGACGTCGTACAGCGGACTTCGCTCACGGCAGATCCTGTCCTTCTCGGCCTTGTCCGTGCCTGGTGCCAGAACCAGATGATCCGTGTAATCCGATTCCAGCTTGTGGGTGGACTCGTCGAGCCGTTTCAGGTCGCTGATTCCAGAGAGGCAGACACCGCCGGCGAATGTCCGCGGGTGGCGTGTCAAGCTTCGGAGAGTGTTGTATCCTCCAGCGCTAACACCCGTGACGCCTGCTGCCCCGGGCCGCGTCTTTCCCGTCTCTGAGAGATAGTTTGCAAACTCTGCGGCGTCGTCCGAGTCCACCAGGCCCCAATTTCCAAAGAGAGCCTCGCGATACTTGCGGCCATGTGCGCTGGATCCTGCGTAGTTCAGGGCCAGGTACGCATATCCTCTCGAAGTGAAATATTGGATCCGTAGTTTAAGGCCCTGCCCAGTGTAAGCCGTCGGGCCTCCATGGGTGACCATGATGAGAGGCGGCAAGTCTCCCTCCGGTGCGACGAAGTCGGGGTTGCGTGGCATCCAGAGGAAAGCATGTATATCTCGGTGAGGCTGTTCCTTAGAGGAAATGTGTAGAGATTCAGGCTTGGAGTAGATGGACTCGGGGAAACTCTCTTCGGTAGAGCCGCGCAGCTTGGTGATGTTGTCAGAGTCGCCGATGTCAAGTCGATAGAGTGCTTTGGCGCTGGTTGTCCCAGCTCCCAAAATGAGGGCCGAGTTGTCGTTCAAACGAGCTACCGAGTCCAACATGATCTCGGATAGGGTCGAGCTGTCTCCAATCTCTCTCCAGGAACCAGTCTCCAGATCGATGACGATCACCTGGGAAACCCCAAGAGTGACTGGGGCTGCCACCAAGTAGCGAGAGGACAGGGGCGCGTACGTGAAACTAAAGCCCGTCAGCGGGAACTAACCTAAAAGTCAATCAAGACTCACCTTCCCTGGAACAAACGCAGTTCTCCGAATTCGGCCTTGTCAAGACCATCAAGCTTGATCTCAACCGGCTTGTCTGTGCCAGGTAAGATTCGGAAGAGTCGACGAAAGCCCTCAGTCTCCTTGCCAAAGAAAAGGCTCCCATCAGGACCCCATCGAGGTTCTGCAACGCCCTCCCGGTCCTGCCCAGCGATGAGATGGACATCTGAAATAGAGCCTTCCGAGTTCCACGTCGCAGAGTACAGCTTCGCGGCATCAAAAGGAAGATCGGGATGGTTCCACTCGAGCCAGACGACCTTCGAGCCATCTGGGCTGAAATAAGGAGTGTAGTAAAAGTCGGCCGTGTCCAGAATCCGCTTGACCTCTGCTGTCTCGGTGTTGATAGCAACGATGTAGTTCCGGACTCCACGCGGTCTGTCATCCTCATGATCCTCTTGGTTGGCCACGACCCAGGGAGACGTTTGATTGGCGTCAAAGTTTGAATATCTCAAGTTGGGAGATGCAGTGAGATGGGAGACGTCCCCTGTGTCCGGGTCAAGTATGTGAACAGTGTCGCCCTTGTTGGAGAAGATGATGCGGTCATCGGGCAGGATGGCGTACGGCGAGCCACCATACTCATACACGGTGTTTTTGGCCTTGTAGTCGTCTGGAAGGACATGTTTGATTCCGTCATTCGTGATCTCGACAATGGCTGTGCTGCCGTTGTCTCTACTCTCGGTGTAAAAGGCTCTCCCCGACTTGGGCTATGCGATGCCTTGTCAGCAGCTGGCCAGAATAGACGCAGAAGGCAGCTCACGCTAGCTCGAGGAGCCGAAAGGTTCCTGCTCTTTGACACGACCGAATCAACCGAGATTGGTGATTCCCAGTCCCCGTAGGGGGCAGTTTTCTTGGAAGCCATGATGTTGCTGGAGTCAAGTTCCATCCATCATCAAGTGCGGGGTGTGGTGCAACAGGGAAGCAAGGGTAGGTAGGGCGGCAGACCATAAGCAACCAAATGAGACATGAAATATCGTGTTACACAGGTTTCCTACGTTAAAAGTGCCCAGCTGCAGAGGTGCCTTGATTCCAAGTGCATGTTGCATTGCACTTCGGATCTCATCCGTTTGGGCAATCACTATTGCCCGTGTACAGACGAAATGCACACGCCCCAGTAGCAAACAGGAAGAATATAAATAGGATTCATATATTTAACTTTGTCAAACACTCCCGAACTAAAAGTTACTTTTGCAAGCAGCCGAATCAGTTGCGCCCGAGTTATGATCGTTGGGCTCGGAAACCTTCCACCTCTTTGTAGCACTCGAAACTAGGTAGGCGAGCGTTCTTTGCTATTCCTCATCTGCACTGTAGCATTCTCAGACACACTCTTCCTCATGAGATCCACGTCTCCTTTACGCTCTTGCAAGGAAGCGCGAAATTTCCCTCAAGGAGATCGACTGTGACGTCAGTTGAGATGTCGCCTTCGAGATAGCTACGAGAATGGTGCTAGTAAGGCGACAGCATTGGTCCTTAACTCATTCATCCTACTCCCATTATATCTCTCATGTTTACTTTTGCCCTGGCCATAAATGTCTGGTTAGGCATGAAGAATATTCGCATGTATCCATATCCGTAGTCCCGCCTCCCTAGACAATCCGGCCTCGAGCGGGAGACGTTGGTGAGATCAGTAGAGATCGTACACTGCCCCATAGTTTGAGACCCTTTGGTAGTCCTGAGAGCCGCGTATCAAGCGGAGCGACGGCAATAGAAAGGCTGCTTGGTCAAAGGAGAAATGTAGAATGAGTTTCGACTCAAAAACACTCCTTTGGCCTGTGAGAGGGGTCTGTCTGTTTTCCTGCCGAGTGAAGGTAGAGGATCTCTGCCTCACACGCTCCATGATTTCTATACGCATCTCACAGAAACGAAAGAATGAACGCTCTCTTCATAATTAACTTACATGTATTAAACTAGACATTATCTACGAGTAGGTCTGTCGTGTAGTTGAAGCAAACTTCGATCGTGGCGTGTTCACAGCCGCCAGCACCAGGAACGCCATGCAAGGTACGCTCTCCCAAAATGTCACCCAGGCTCGACGCCGATGAACAATCTGCAAGAATTCGATCTAAAAGAAGCACCAAGTACGTCATGATCCACGTGGTGCCCGTGTTGATCGGACGCCTTGTTCTTGACGAGCGACTACAAAGTGACCTTGTGATGCCGGGCTGTCGCATGTCAACACCAAAACCAGCTGACCCACGTGTCGTGATGCACTCCCACCAGGAACAAAGGTCACGTCAGAATACAGGTACATCAGGCGCAGTAGAGTACTCACTTGTCGTTCAAAAAGCAGGGCATCTTCGCTTGAAAATGACCAAAATAGCTGGTTCATCAAGGCTGAGTGTAAGAGAGTGACCGTGTCGCGAGCAGCGGGTACGAGAGTTGCTTGCCAAAACATTAAAGTCATAAGGTACAGGTATCTACGGCGTGCGTCAGGTATATACATGGCACCCTGCCTCCCCAAGTGCTAATCCAGCCGCCTCCTAACCATCTGCCGTCTCCTTAGGGAATCGACCATGGGTTTCTGGATCTTGCTCAGCGCTTCCTCAGGACTCCGCCGTATGTCCTTCAGCGTGTTGCCGTCTCGGTGGTGGTGGTGGTAGGGGTAGTACTTCGGTGAGGGTGAAGGTGAGCGACGGTGAGGAGAGGGTATCCTCCGCGACGCAACCGACTTGTACTCCATGTAGCAGGATGCGATGGCCTCCTGTCGGGGGGTAGGAGTGTCGTCGGACTCTGGGGTATCGTTACAGAAATCGAAAGCGTCGCTAGCATCTTCAGGAAATTGAGCGGTAGGAAATTCGTCATCCTCAAAGTCCTCCTCAAGGGTATCGTGAGATTGCTCTCCATCGTCTAGCACGTCCAGCGGCGACCGGCTCTCTGCGCAATCAGAATCCGAAGTGACAGCAGTGTCACCGTCGTCAGACTGCGAGGTCTCATCATCATCGTGAACGTGTGATCGGGTCAAGCCGTGGACCAATGGTCCCGACTCAGACCCAGAGAAGGACATGGAGCGCGAGGGAGGGTTGGAGGAGTATTCGTGCGACTCCAAGCATGTCGGTGAGGAGACCGAAGACTCGGAGTGCGATGCCTCAGAATGAGGAGGCGAGAGGGGGGCCTCAATAATAGTCGAGGATCGGATATTGGTGTGGATTGATAGGGGTTCCTTTGTCATGACAGACTCATCGCCAAAGAAACTAGGGAGAGGGGCATCGTCGACGCTGCTGGCCGTGGTGCCCTCCGTCTTTACGCTGTTGGTCTCGGAAAAGGAGGATGAGGAGGAGATGGAGATCGCGTCATGATCATGACGATCGAGGTAGTTATCGGGGAGGTAGCTTGCAAAGTATCGGACGATCGAGTCAAAAGACTTTGTCCGGAATAGTTGAAGAGCGTACTGCCAGTGCTCCGAATCCATCAACTTGGGGTTGGCGATAATTTCGACAGCGAGCGACTCGAGACTCTCGTGGAGCTCGCGAATCCGCTGCCGCTGGCGCTCAGCCATCAAGCGATGAAACTCGTCGGTGGTATCAGCATCGCGGGAGATTTCGAAGACGTCGTGGTGAAAGGCTTCGGGGTCTTGAAGGTTAAAGGTGAAGGTATTGTATTGGTCGTGGAGTTTGGTAAAGAGGTCATCCCTCTTCATGCCGAACTTCCAGGCCGGCCAAGACCAGCCTGGTTCGTCCATGTCGAGGTCACAGTCAAGAGGAGAAGGTAGGTAATGGTGAAGGTCGGGGGTCGAAGAAAGTGTCCAGAGAGAAAGCCCAAAGGGGTACCGCGCGCGAGCTCGTGTGAGCTTGGTGATCTATTTCATGTCCATGGCGAGTTGGGTGCAGAGCAGGTTCAGCAGTCACAGAAGGCGCTGAAGCAAGCAGAGGGAGCGAGTGTTGTGGGCTCTTTTGGGTCTTTCTTAGCGGAGAGTCTGGTCGTGGGCGGAATCGTGAGCGCGGATTTTGGTGACGAAAACAGAATCGAATAAGTTTGGGGGAGCCCTGGATACCCATTTGTCTGGCAGTGTCTCCGTGCGCTGTGCCGCGGCCACACCGGCTCCGATATCAACGCCAGCGTGGTTTCAATTGGTTGCACAGCTGCAGAGTGGGCTGTCCCGTTCGTTGCTGATTGGGCAACGCTAGCTTAGCGTGGGTTACAGAGTGGGCAGGCGCAGCAAGATTGCCCCCCTTAAGGCACGTAAGCCCAATCAAAAGTGAGATCCGGCAGCCACGTCTCATGCCTCAGGCCGCAATCGGTTTCTTTGTTGGGGGCGATGCGCACGGAGCCCGATTTGCCACCGTTGTTGTGGAAGCAATCAAGTCACGAGATATTCCATTTTTAGCCAAACTACGGAAAAGTCACAATGAGAGTAGCAATCTCACGATGAGTCCAACTGACCCAATCGAGCAATGTCTCTGCTTTGGGATGCCGTGACAATCTCACGTTACCCCCGAGGCTCATAGCCTTGTACCATACGACTTACCACTCGACAAATCCTACTCCTCTTCAAGTCATGCTGGGATGAATGAGCTCTCCAGCAGCGTCAGTGTCGTCATAGCCGAACCCGCTTGAACACGAATAAGCGGGACGTTGTCAGGCCGGCAGTCCTGTGCCAGATCATTCTTTTCTCCGCCTTATCCTTTGACACCGCGCAGCTGAAGGGCTCACTAGCCCCATGTCACGAACCGCCCGCTTTCCGTATCCCTCCTCTCGTGTGTGGCGCAAGATGTCCATGGGATTCTCTGAAATTCAACGGCCAAGGTATCTTTACCGCGAGCTTTGGCTATCAAGATACTTTGCCCGACAGACATCACAGCCACGCGAGCCCTTCAATCCGCCTGGTCCAGCCCTACCCAGAGAAACGAGCCAATCAATGCCATCTAAAGCGCGCACCCACCATCCAACCGTCCAGCAGCTCCCTCCCAGGCACCCACCACCAGCTGGCCGCTCGCTTCGCGCCGCACTTCCCGCTGCCGCTTCAGCTTTCTTCATTGCTGGGTCCAGGTCCAATTTGGCTGGCTCTGTGTCCTTTGCCCTTCTCTGTTCCGATCTGCTCTTTATGAGATCCGATCCAACTTGGCGCAACAGCACTTGACGACAGGTGTCCCAGCCCGTTGGATGACTGGACTTCGGGTCACTTTTCCTCCTCGTGAAGGCTGAGACGAGACCAGACGCCATCAGCAGGCCTGTCCTGAAGTCGTCCTTTTCAACCCTCCCAAACAAAGCCCCAGCGTGTCCTGTCCTTCTGATATGCCCTGTTGGCTCCCATAGCTGCCCCGTAAAAGTCGAAGCTGTCCATGTCATTCTCCCGTGGGTTTCTGGTTCCTGCATTTGATTACCTTTTTACCGACTTGCGCTGCATCTGCTTTACCTAACCATAACCCTCCAGCTCCCTATTAAACCCTTCCATCCCCTCCCCCTAGCTAGCCCGCTGGCTCGCAGTAGCTGAGCCTAGTCGTACTGCGCCGCCTCGTATGCCTTGCCTTTGCATCGCCTCACCACAGAGACAACTTCGTATCGAATCCCCATTCCAGCCATCTTACTCATACTCAATTCATCACGACACTTTTCAGCCTGGCTAAACAACGCACCAAATTACGCAACTTGGTGAGGCTACAACCCTCACTCAACAGCGAGACAAACACATTCAAACGCAAACCGACCTCTGGATCATCCGCTTGGCTGAGTTTGGTTGGCTGGTACCAAAGGTACTCACTCACTTTTCTCTTGTCTTGGGCCTCTCACCTCCTGTCTCCCACCGCCCTGCTTGCTTACCAACGTCGCATGGCCAACAGGCACCACCAATCTTATGGCCGAACCCAGGCTCGGGCTCTCTGAGGCCGTCTCAGAGGAGCGCACCGAGCCGTTCTCTCAATCCGAGATTGACGCCCGATTTAGGGGCATTCGCGTGGAGGAGCCGGTCCCTGCGACCGACTCGGTGGCCGTCCCGTTAGACGACCTCCAGGTCGAGGATCACCACCACAGACAAGGCATCCGCATCCTCTTCCGCCCTCTGGCCAAATTCCCCAGCCCGCGGTCCGTCAGCCCTGGTAGTGACAGTTGCCAGTGGCTCCAGCTCCGCGCCGAGGTTGCTTCCTCGGAGCAGCCAGAGCACAAGGTTCTGGCTGTGACTCAGACCTCTAAGGATATCAAGTTCTCAGTCCGTATTCCCGGCGAGACTCAGGATGACTCTCCAAGGCCTCCTCTGTGGTGCGAGCTGTATTACGATCCCGCCAGTGACAAGGTGATCTTCCTGAACAAGTCAGATGTGCCAATTTCTCTCTCCAGCGTGTCTCCGACGCCGCTTTCGAGCCCTCCGCTCAGCGCCGCCCATATCATCAACCCGGGCTTGGCCAAGGGTCTGAAACCCGGAACATGGCGCATCACCGTTCGAGACATTGACGTCCTCGACTTCCGAGTCCTGGAGAAGCGCCCAGTGATGCTCTATCAACCTCAACCACCCACCGTTGCCGAGGACGTGTCGTCAACATCGAGCTCTGGACACATCAACTCGAGTGGGAAGCGAGCCTTGACCCCCGAGTATGACGAGAAGAGGGTGAAACGCCGCGTCTCAGATCCGGAGACACCCGGCGATGACGGTGCTATTATGTTCCTAAGGCCTGCTGGGGATCATCTGGTTTTCCCCCTTCCAAGCGGTCGCGAAAGCAAAGAACTCTCAACAGTCAACGGCCATGCTTTGCTGGATGCTGAAAAGGGCGACACGATTGCTGTGCCTGGTGTTTGTGAACTGGACGAGTACCAGCTCACCAAACGAGAGCCGATTGCGTCAACATCGCTGTCGGCTGTTTACACAGCAACTCACTCCCACGTGCCCAACAACATCGTCACGGTCAAGGTACTCAAGACGCGCGTTGCGAATGCGAATGAGAAGCCCTACGTTCATGAACGGAATGTCATCCGCCAGGCCGACATGTGGCTTCGTGAGTGCAAGAGCCAGGAGGACTTGCAGCACAAGTCTATTGTTCGTTACTATGGCGGTGATGCGCGATTCCTGTCCCTTTACATGGAACATGTGGATGCCAAGGACCTCACTTCCGCGCCACGGTGGAGGAGCAGGGCCAATGAGCAGTTCCTGGGTAACAGAGACGATGCTGTGAGGATCCTAGGGGATATTGCCGGCGCCCTCAACTACATCCACGGCCGCAAGATGGTGCACAATGACATCAAGCCAGCCAATATCCTCTACTCACCGGAGCGAGGCGCTGTTCTCTGTGACTTTGGTCTATCGACTCTGGCTGTCAACTCACCGACGACGGGCGGAACACCGTACTACGTCCCTCCGGAATTTATCGGGAGCAAGCAACGCGGACCGGCGTCTGACGTCTGGGCACTCGGTGTCACCATGCTCTACGTGCTAGGCAAGATCCCATTTCCCGACTCTCGCGCTCGTCGCCAGCATCCACGACCTCTGTACTGGCAAATTGCCGGTGTGAACAATCCCACCATCTCACACAAGCAGTACGGAAACGGACAGCCCGCCGTCGCCCAGATGCGAGCCTGGCTGGAGGAGATCTTTGAGGCGAGGGAGAACCTTAACTCCAAGGATCGACTTGAGCGAATAATCATGGAAATGCTATACCCTAACCCCAACCAGCGTATCACCATGGCCAAGGTGATGCAAGAGCTGGCTATCGAACAACTTGCTACTGCCGTAGGATGAGGTGGACGGCAGAAGGCAGACAACTACTTGATCGGCGAATTTGCACATTTTTGAAGAGGTTTTAATTAAGAGATGACCTCTTGTTTTTTGAATTTTAAGGGCCGGAGTTCATGAGTTTTGTCACGGGTCAGGGTTGTGGGCTGGATTTACGAAGGTGAAGGGTAAGCTCATCAGACACGCCATGGCATGGGAACAGTTTGCTAACACAATGCAGATTGATGGTTATACCCAGTAATGATTACAGAAGTTTCGCAATTTAAACAGTCGGACATACATGATACAGTGGAACATTTCTCAGCATGTATGATAGAGCATAGAAGACGTTTTCTCATGCACTCATTGTCATTTATTATGCCTTCGTCATAGCTATTGTATCCTCCCTTTTGTACTCTCAGTCATGTTCATAGGCCGAATCCCATTACAAAAGCGGCGGCAAGGCCAACAACAGAGGTCAGGGCCACCTTGTCCACACCCAAAACGCCTGCAGCGCTATCATCTTTGCCACTCGAGCCAGAACTGGAAGAGTCCCCTGAACTGCTGTTTTTCTCATCCTCATTGCCTGTCTGCTCCTTGACCGCAAAGTATTCAACGTCGGAGGTGCAGTTGCTGGGGCCCTTGGCGTTCTTCTTGAAGCGGATGTCGGCGCAGTTGTAGAGTGCGTTGCCCGTGTCGCCGATGGTGACAACCTGGATGCTGGCCAGGTCGCCGTCGGAAGGCTTGACATCAGAGGGCAGCTTGAGCTCATCAATGCAGAGGACACCCGGGTTAGTGGCATTGAGGAACTGGGGAGTCAGGGAGATGTTGAAGTTGGTCGAGTTATCGCCGAGGCCGAGGTTGACGAAGATGTAGGTCCAGGGATGGTGCAGGTCGAGCTTCAGGGCACCGCCTTCAAGGGGCCAGTCCGTGACATTCTTCTTGTTGTAGTCGACTCCAGCACCTTAAATGTGTTAGTGGAGATCTAGAGAGTCAGGAGCTAGCAAACATACAAGGAAAGGTCCACTGGCTGTAGCGCTCCTCGTTCTCCTCGGAGAGGGTATCAGCTCGCCATGCGGGGAAGACAAGGCCGAAGTGAGCAGAGACAGCCTGGACACCAGCCAGGGCGAGAAGGGACTTGTATGCCAGCATCTTGGCGAGTGGGTTCGCGAGCGATTGCGTAAATATGGATGACAGCGTCGACCGAAAGGCGAGAACGGGAGGTGTGGTGGTGGTGGTAAGAACGCGAGAACAAGAACGGCAGCCGTCACCCAGGAACAGGCTCTTCACCTGACTTTATAGACGGGAAACCATCTTCTCGTTCCTGCAGGGCCCAGGGAAGCCAACCGAGCTATCGAGAGCTGAGCTCAGGGCATCCCAATTAACTCGTGGGGAGCTAGGTAAGCTATCACACCAAGCTATTAATGACCTAGCGTGAGTGAATTTGACTGGTCTGGAGCTTCTTAGGTGTGGCTTCTTTATGCTTATGTTACTGTCGAGTTCATCGCAGATGAGCTCCGGTCCCCCTCCGGAAACTCGGAGGCCGGTGTAGATTTCGATTATGTGGGTGCCCGGCCGTGTTCGGGGCCTACCTCACTGGGTGCAAGTCCGACAAGCTCCTACTCTCTATACGAGAGATATCGATGCCATATCATTTAGACGAGTATGAATATTTTTTCGCGTTCTCACATACTATTATAAATACCTTGAAGTTGCCAAAAACGGTTGATTCAACTCCTCAACGCCGTTGCAAATTCTCACATACGCCTCATCGAATGCCCAGAAACGGCAGCCCACGCGGGGGCGGGTCGCAACCGAGTTCAAGCCTGAGCGAGTTTGAGACGATATAAACTTGCTCAAATAGCCGCAATGATCCCTGACTTGGGAACAGGCCTTTGGGTTCAGCCGTTCCTCTTGCCATTTTAAAGTAAAAATTTACCTCATTTTTAGACTCAACTCCGCCTGAGATTAGCGTCGTGAATGGGTGGTGACAGGTGAGCAGCTTGTTGCGACTTCCGTTGTGATAGGCAGTGCAGGGTAGATAGATGGATTGAGCCAAAGTTCTTTTTCCTTTTAGCATTGATTATTACTTGTCTCTGGGGAAGTTATCCTTGGAAAAATATATTAAGGGTGCTATGGTTCGCCTTGGGACCAACTCTTCTCTGCAAGGTCTTCTCGGATTTTGCGTGTTTTCTGTGGGTGTCATGTTAAGGTTGTGTAAGACAGCGCATCTTACTTCATCTCATCTCATGCATCAAAGTCGTGCAGCAATCTCAAACCGCAGATAGACCCAAGTTGCTCTACGATTTACCCGGCCCCTCCCCAACCTCACCTTTCTCATACACCGACAGCTTAGAGAATCGCCCTGCTGTGTGAGTGTTAGGTGGCCCTCTACCCGATGGTTGCTTGTTTGAGGCTTATGCATTACGGTTATTTTGAAGCTTAATGTGTTAGTTGAAAAAGTCGAGTTTTACTAAGTTTGCATCATGATAATGATTACTTAGCGTAGTAAGCGCTTAGGGCTATGTTTTTCGTATCTTCTAAGCCCGAAGGCAGGTTATTCCGTTAATAAGCCTAGGTATCAATTCATCCTTTTAACTACGCCCTTTCTGATGACCCTGCCGTGTAAGTGAACTCTGACGTCACGTGACCCAACGATACCGCCTGACTGATAACGTTTTGACTCGACGTCTCCACTATTTTTTTCACCGATAAGATCTTGCTCGTTGCTGCTTCAACATCGAGCTTGGATCCTTTTGCTCCTTTAACCCTTTGATATCAGGAATCATGGATCCTGGCCGCAGAGAAATGATCGCGGGCCGCAGGTCGCCTACCCGCCGAGACGTGACCTCGCCCAGGCACGACCCGAGCAACCGAATTACGAAATCCTCCAAGCCGTCCGCTTCCAAGATCAATCCCAGGTACTTGACCCAAGACGAGCAGTCGCGGCAGTTCGTCGCCGACGAGGACAAGTTTGTGTTGAAGCAGTCAAAGAAGAAGGCAGATATCCGAGTTCGAGAGGGCCGCGCCAAGCCCATCGATTACCTGGCGTTCAACTTGAGATATGTCGACACCGACCGCGATGTGTTCGACGACGACGACGCCGACATTGAGATCGACGTTCCTGCACCAGCCGATGTCATCACGTCACTCGATGCAGCTCAGATTGAGGAGCTGGACTCCGACATTGCATCTTATCACGTACTTGAAACCAACTCGAGGAACCGCGAATACTGGAAGTCGCTCCAGACCCTGTGTGCGGATCGAAAGGCCAAGCTGAATCCCCACGGCCATGACCAGCGGGTCGTGAGCAGCGTTGCAGACGAAATCGACCAGATCCTCGCCCCCAAGACGCACGACCAGCTGGAATCTTTGGAGAAGCAGATCAAGGCCAAGTTGCAGTCTAACGAGGACATCGACACGGATTATTGGGAACAGTTGCTGCGAAGCCTCCGCGTCTGGAAAGCTCGTGCCAAATTGAGTCAGATATATGAGGCAATCAGGAAGAGCCGCTTAGACCAGCTGAAGGAGACCGATCCGGCCAAGGCGAAAGCTTTGGATCAGTTAGCACCCATTCCCGTTGTCTCGGCTGGCTCACAACCACCAGCTGCCTCGGCTTCCAGCGACGAGACGGCGAAGTCAACAGCTGTTGCACCCTCCAACCACTCAGGCAAATCGGCTCCACCTGGTACGGAACGCTTCTCTCAAGCCGACAATGAGGACTTTTCCCAGGCTACTAAAGCCTTGTACGACCGCGAAGTTGCCCGAGGTGTTGATGAGAATGAGGAGATCTTCACGAGCGAGGAGGCTGTTACTACCACCAAGCCACAGTGGGCAGACAAGTATAGGCCCCGAAAGCCGCGTTACTTCAACCGGGTTCAGATGGGATATGACTGGAACAAGTATAATCAGACCCACTACGATCATGATAATCCGCCCCCCAAGGTTGTGCAGGGCTACAAGTTCAACATCTTTTACCCGGAACTCATCGACAAGACGAAGGCACCGACATTCAGGATTATTCGGGAACACGGCCGCAGGCGGGGAGAGTCGTTTGCCGCTGCCGGGGAGGAGGACACGTGCCTCATCCGGTTCATTGCAGGCCCTCCCTACGAGGACATTGCATTTCGCATTGTCGATCGAGAATGGGACTACAGCGCTAAGAAGGACCGAGGCTTCAAGAGCTCATTTGACAAGGTATGTTCCATCTCACTCCTGCTCGCCGCTCTTCACGTGGCAACCCAAACCTTCCCCTTCTCCGCACTGGTCATCTCCATATTGTGGCAACGGTGCCGACCAACGCCGGGTTGGCACATTATGCAACCTTGATCCAGCCCGCCATGTTTATGGCAACCGTTCAGATGCATGTGTCTGAGCTTACCCCAGGAACCCACAAAGCTAATCTTGCACGCCTCCACAGGGGATCCTGCAGCTGCACTTCCAGTTCAAGAAGGTATGGTTCTGAAAACGCCCTCTCTGGCCCAGCCTGATCGATGAGACTGACGTGTCATTTCTAGATCTATTACAGGAAGTAAAGCCGTGGGTTATTGTTTCTCGGCTCTTCCTCCGCCTCATCAAGAGTCTGCTCGGGCCCTCGCTTAGTCCGGACAACACTAACACACTTGACGAGAGAAACATGAAGGAAATTTCGACCGCAACTATCCCGCATACCGGGGGAAAGGACAGAGAGATGGTAGTTTGAAACGGGAGCGATTCCATCAGCCCCGCCCGTCAACACCATGGTTGTTGATAGCTCTCCTCATATTTGCTCCTTTCAGCTAATCATATCTGTTGATTCGCTCTTGTACAACCCTCTTCAGGTGTCTGCCCCAGCGGCGTCAAACCAGCCATGAAATCACATCTGACACTCCTGCTTTCATCATGGGATCCTCACGGACGGAGGAGGTGGCCCAAGCAGACAACGGGAATGAATGAAATCGCCGCAAGCACAGTGGACTGGCTCATGTTGCAGTCAAACCTGGGCCGTCAAGCATCCTGCAGCTGAAAGCTTCTGGAAGGACGGATCTTCGTATGCGCTCACGGGCCGGACATGGGACGGGCAGGGCAGAACCGCTCCGTCTTTGCGTTCATTTGTTGAAAGGGAGGATTCTACGCGAGACAACAGCAATCAAAAATTTAGGATTGGTGCAGTAGCATCCCCAACAGCTGCTTGAAGCATATCCCTCAAGCCTCAGTTTTCGGTCGGGTACCCGACAGTGAATTTCGACAGATCGTCCCATGCCTGAGCTTGGAGCAACGGCCCGCAGTGCAGTAGTGATTTTATGCTTCAACGGGGCATACGGAAAGTGCTCCGGCGATTCCATATTGACTCACAGCGGCAGCAGCAGCAGCAGCAAAACGGAACCCAAACAGAACGGCAGCCAGCTGATGCGCTGATTGGTGTCCTGGTTGGCATTCCGATTGGTATCGTCTAGAGATGCAAGGTGCCGTTCGAGACGTCTACGTCCCGCGATAGCCCCGTTGGCGAGAGCACAAACCGGCTGAGCTACCGTCAAGTGACTTGAGGCCGGCTTGGTAACATGTACCCTGCCTGGTGTGATGCTTCTCGGCCGCGATACCAGATGAGCCCGAGACGCTCCGACAGAGGGGGAGAAGAAGATTTGGCGATGCGCCTAGGGGCAGGGAACACAACACCTGCCGGACTAGTCCAACGAACGTCGGCACCTTTCTTCTTGGAGCCTTCTGCTGCAAGGTTGTACTTCCAACTATGGGCAATGAACTCAGGGTGCCTTGGGACTCTTCCTTCTTGAGGCGCAACCCACTGTCACCATCTCAAGGTACCCTTGCAAGGTTACTCCACAAGTACTGAAGGTATCTGGCGGCAGTTTGGGGACCGGGGTAAAAGGATGCACGTACATCATGGCGTGCGAGGTGACAACGGAAAAGTGCCTGTTGAGCCATCTTGTTCCTCTGGCAGGACTCACAGGACGCAGCGAAGCCACCAGAACGTCTGGGGGTCCGTTTGCACCTCTTGGGCTCATCGGACTTGTAACTGATGGCCGTACATAACACACAAAGCACAGGCACACACACACACACACACAGGCACACACACGCAAAGCATGCTAGGATGCTTGCCGTGCTCATGGACCCCGAGGGGTGCGTCTTGCAGCATGGCCTGCCCGTTTTCCTTGGATGCCACGGGCCACGGGTCTAGCTCGATGGCTTGATCGTTGCTTTGGCTGGGCACACCCCCCCAACCCTCACATGGATCTTGAGGACCATGCTTGGTCTGCAGCTTCGGCCATTGTGAAAAGGAATCTGGAGCTAAGACTTCTGGATCTGTCAACGGGCAGTTGTTTATCAACGGATCGACGTCTAAAGCAGGTCCATCTCCAAGAAGCCAGCCCTGCTGCTCCACGCCCTTGGCCCAAACAAGGCGGGAGGAGGCACAAGCGTCTTTGCTTTGCTATCAAATATCACCGTCCCTCCTATTCCCCCGACCTTGTCCTATTGTGCCTATTGTAACATCCCGTCCGTTTCCCTTCTTTCTTCGTCTCATACTTCTTCCACCTTTTCCCTCGCTTCCTTTTCCTTGGCTTCGTACATGGGTTAAGAAGTCTCCTTGTCCCGAGAACACCGTCTAATCGCCACGAGACCCGATTGTGTTTCCTATTGAGCTGTGTCCTTGACTTCTATCCAGGTCGCCATGGATCCACCGTTCCCCCATGGCGGGCAACCTTCCAGCTACACGAATGCTTTCCTTCCCGGTCACGGGCAACAATCACCCTGCGTGTCAGAGCTCACCGGTATGGGGTCATACTATGCCCTTTCCTCGGGTCCCCAAGACCAGTCGCCTCATCTATCAGAGGCTGGTTCGTTGTCCGCAGTGTCGACCCTGTCACAGCAACAGCAACAACCTCAGCCCCAACCCCAACGCTCACATCCGACTCATAACCCGACCGGGTTGGCTTCCGTGCCATCAGGCCTTCACTATCCTCCTCGAAGCCACCAATTCTGGCCTTCGCCTCCACCAGGTCCCGATGACTTGGACAACTACTCCTACCACAGTTCGCCAACGTGCGGTAGCGCCCCAAGAACCTGTTACAATCCTTCACCGGTTTCGCCAAGGACGTGGTCCTCTCCAGACTTCCCTCTCCCTCAGTCTTCGGAATCACTCCACCAGAACCAACAAGACCCTTTCAACAACCTCCGGATCTGCACTCCTGCATCGACAGACGGCTTTCCCGCTCGCGGCTCGCGGATGCTGACGCCTTTCACGGCGAGTTTGAACCAGGGCCTCGACGGCGATATCGATGGTCTGCCACACACCCAGTCGCCGGCAACGATCCCAACATCGTCAGCTGGAGTATTCTCCAACACCAACTCTCCGCGCGAACCGTTGCTGGGCACTCCCGCCTACATGGCGAGCAAGTGCGGCTCGCCAGCGGGCGAACTGGAGAACTGTGCGAGTCTGGAGACGCAGTCGGAAACCAGGGAGCTGCAGGGCTCGTCTGTTGTCGCTAAGGCCGAGGAACCCTACGCCCAACTCATCTATCGGGCCCTCATGAGCGCCCCGGGACATTCCATGACACTGCAAGAGATCTATCAGTGGTTCCGCGACAATACAGACAAGGACGCAAAGACGGACAAGACCGAAAGGAAGACGGGCAAGAATGCTGAAGGCTGGCAGAACAGCATCCGCCACAACCTGAGCATGAACAAGGTACGTCGAAAAATACTCCGAGCGATGTGCTCTCCAGATTTTCTGTCTCAGATCTCACTTTCTTGGCCCCCCTGCACCTCCCGGGGTATGTCGTTTTGCATGGACGTGGACGTGGACGTGGACGCATGTACACGGGCCAACGCTGTCAGGGATGTGGACGAATGGCATCTGCATGGTTTGACTCTTTGAGCTCTCAGGGCTGACAGTGCATCTGGATTGTAGGCTTTCACAAAACGAATAGTCAAGCAGGCGCCAAGCTCGGAGTCGACAGATGCCAACTCAGATCCCAAGAGATCGACAGAGTGGATGCTGGAGGGCTGGGCTGTCACGGACGGAGTGCAGAGCACAACGCGATACCGCCCCAAAGGGAACTCGGCGCGTCGAGCGACGGCTTCCAAGACCCTACACCATCCGTACAATCACGGATTCCAGCAGCACGGTAACCCAATCTCCACAAAGGCCGTGTCTGGACGGAAGGGAGGTTTCGCGACGAGCAAGTCGAAATTGCGTGGCCGCCATTACAGCCATGAGACGGGGATGCCACCGACACCAACATCCCACCGCATCATGTCCCAAGGTACACATCCCATCCGGCGGTCGACAATGCCGGGCATGTACCAGCAGCAGCCGCCGCCATATGGCTATGGAGACATGATGATACCGCGGCTCGAGAGGCCGCCACCGCCACACATGATTGTCAAGTCGGAGCAGAGCTACTCTCCTCTAACGACCGAGACGACAGTCCCCAACTCGTTTGGCCTTGTGGTCCCGGAGCCGAGCCTGATGCAAGCGCATGCTGTCACTTCTAGCGCCAGCAGCAGCCATGACACGGGCTCGTACGCCCTCGCCAGTGGGGGCCAAAGCAGCATGTACGTTGGGCCATCCCCGTGCGAATTCCCGTATGGTCTGGTCGACGTCACAGGTGTCTATCAGGGCGGCGGCGGCCACCACGGGGTTAGCGGCGGAGTCAACGAACGCCTCCTGGGGATGGACCAGAACACAGTTTACAACTGGAGCAACAACGGACTCTGAGCGAGATGTGCCGCCTCGCGGACCCCCAGCCCGACCGCCACAAGGTCACATCGGGGACGCCGCTGGCGGCCGATCCGGAGGAGACTGAGAGACCAGCAAGAGGCACTTTCAGCTCCGGCGACGAGACAGGTTGACAACAACAGTTGGCAATTGACAACCCAAAAAAGCAAAAACCCCCCCAAAAAAAACAACGAAAACCACCAAAAAAAAAAAAAAAAACTCAGTGCGAGAAGAGAGGACAGCGCCTTTTCAAAAAGCAACGTCTATTTTTTTTTCCTGCTGTGGTACAATACTATTACTATTACTGTCTGCTCCGTTGGGTATGATCGTGCCCTCAGGACAAGACATGGGCGGACATTAGGACAGCCTCAGAAGGACAACCACCAACACCACACATCCCAAGTTGGAGCCCTGGGATGGCCCAAGCACGCAGGCCCTGGAGACCCATGATGGATCACATTGAACCCCAGATAGGGTCACCAAGGCGTCCAGTATGAGTTGAGGGTCATGGGTTGGGTCTTTGAGCCAGCGAGGTCGGCCAGCCCTGGGCTTGCTGGCTGGCTGGCTGGCTGAACAGGGTGGTCGGCGCATCAGTGGGGCAGCAGCGAGAGGGCACGACTCAGAGTGCTCTGTGGCGTCGTTTCTTGTTGGCCCTACGAATATCAGATTTCCAGATTCCCGGGACGCAGAGCATGTGAAGGCGTGTTGCTCTCGAGCGAACTATTTGGTGCGACTTTTAGGTCGTGACGGCGTTGACAAGGGTATGTCTGAACCAGGGTGAAGAGTAAAAAAAAAAGGACTCGGCCTTTTTGTTGGTTCAACGAGGGGGAAATAGAAAGACGCCAAAAGGTAAGGAAGGCATGGATGGGGGTTGGCTTTGGTCGGACATTTTTTTTGACACAATTTTTTTTCGTCTTGGGAGGTTTGGATCTGTCTAGACGATGCGCTATGCTCCCCAAGGACGACAAAGAGGCATCATTATTATTGGTTGCGAACATTGGGATGGCGGTTTGGACGTCTCCCTCAAAGCGTGTTCATTGTTTTGTCCTTTTTTTTTTTTCTTTCTAATCGCCTTTTCTTGGCTTTCTGTTTTGCTGCGAGTTCTATCTTTGCGCGCTCTTACCTACCCCCAGCGCTCACATCACTGCATATGGTATCAACGGCACTGATTATCCTTTTGTTTTCATCGTTGCAGCATCGATACCGGGCTTTTGTTTTGAACCATTGGCCTTTTTTTATTATTTACTAGTACTACTACAGCTTCTTCGGCTCTGTTGCCTGGTAGTGGACAGACATGAAGAATAAAAACCTGGCGAGGGTCTTTTTGACAGAGAGAGAGAGCACTGGCTCTTGACATAGCTCGTACATAGCATTGGTAGACTTGCGAGAGGTGGATTCAATATGACGCCTTTTGACCGACTCAGAATGGCCCTCACTGTGAAGTTATTGACGCTATTGTTGTTCTATTGTCTGTTGGTGATCGACTTAAGCTTAGACGGCGATGGCCTGGCGGAAATCTTATTCTTGGGATCGTAATTCATCCACACTCTACTTAGTCTCTCGCCTTTGCCTTTTTTTTCATTTCCCTCCTGCCTCTCGTTGCTCTGTGCTCTCCGCCTGGTTAATACGAGAGAGGGTAGGGTTCAAGAGACCATTGTTCGGTTACTCTCCAGCTTCATTGGGTTCCATTCTCTCGGGTCGAGAGAGCCAACAGGAAGCCATCCGGTAGCCCTCCTCCCAACTTTTGCTATTGCCGCCCTCTTATACTTTTCGCCCTGGCCTCGTGCCTGATACGCCCGAAAGGCGCCATGCTCTTTAAGGGAGGAGGCCAAAAGGTTGGACTAGGCCCCGTGTGGCTGTTCTTTGGGAAGGAGAACGGAGAAAAAAAAAAGAGACCAGCACGAAGATCGGCCCATTCAGTTAGCAAAATGTCCGGGGATTCATGTCCTAAAAAGGTAACCCCCCGGGCAGATGGAAATAAGCGGCTTTGGGCTCTCTTTGAACTCAATGGTCACCACAACGGAGCGCGGGCTTCCGAGGCTGGATGGTCATTCAGAACTCGAGAAGGACATCGGCATTCCGAGATGCCCCTTGGCTCCCCGACATCATTGCCCTGGGCGTCAGGGCCGAACGGGCCGTGGGCAAACTTGGATGATTTCCTCCCCCTTTGAGGGCCCTCCCCAGCGCGGGCCGTTGCCTTGCGCTCCTCCCCGTTCTCAGGCACACGAAAGGAAGAAGCGTTGGAGAGTGCAACAGTCAACACCCTCTTCACCTTCGTGTTTCAAACGCCTGCCGCATATTATTAGAACCGCCGTTGGCCTCATGACAAGTCAGCCACACCTTGGGTGCTCAAAGGCCGAGGGGTTGAGCAGGGCTGTCAGCAACGTGGGCTGGCTGTGAACTGGCGTCTTGACGAGGAAGCATGTAAGCTTCGTTCGTCATCAAGCCTCAAGGGATGGAACGGTACAGAAGTTCCACATGGCCCTGGTCTCTTGGACTTTCTTTTTCCTCAGCCTCGTTCGACCTCGGTACTCCGCCTTCTCCGAGTCTTCTTTCCCTCGACCGCAAACGAAGAAAGGGCTGGCGGCTGACACCGAGACCGGCATTCCTCCTCCCCTTCTCAAGCCCCCATGTTATTCCCCTCCTTGGCTAATAATGAAGGTGGTGTGGAGCTCTCGACCTCTGTTGGTCGCGGGGCTCATCTCTCAGGCGCAAATAGGGCCAACGTCCCGAGAATTCGGTCACTGCCGGTCCAATGACATGGAGTAAACGCAACTTGCACCCATGATGGTATTGGGAGCAGCAGGGAATTGTCTCGATGTGGAGGAAAGAGATGGCAGGGGACAACAACAGGGGACGCGGAACGCACACACCGGGCGTCGGCGACATATCCATCTGTTATCTCGCTGCGCCATGCAGTTGAACACAGACAGTAGTGCTGCCGGCCGTCTGAGGCCCCTCGCTATAACTGGATACCTCTGCACTTTGACAGGTAACTGCTCCAACGAGGGACGGCCCGGGTATGTTCGTCGACCTTCGTGGCAATAGCCTAGACAACAACTGCGAGGGATAGACATTCCGGCCTGGCCTGTCTCGTCCGCCTTCACACGCCCTTGGACTTGCAGTGCGGAGCTGCAGCTCGAACAGGCAAGGAAAAGCAAAACGCCCCTGCATGTGGGGAGTCTGTGTGACTTTGGAGATATGCTGCACCGTTTTGAAGGTGGGCGCTGTAACAAGCTTGGAGCGGACGGACGACCTGGGCCGACGCCACACAGTAACAATGTGAACAAGGTATTCTGCACCAACCGTGGCTTACGGCGAACTCTTGGCGCTGGCAGTCGATGCCTATCCTTAGTGCTCCCTGCAGGCAAGGGGATGAGGAGTCGAGGGACGTGCTGCAAGAGATGACATTGCCTAGCAGAGTGAGAAGACATGGGCGCCAGAGTTGGGGACGAGTTCATGACCCGCCCCCAAACGCTACCCCAACATCCTGTCATCGAACCTGAGAGAAAGACGGAGACAAATAGCGTGTCCTGTGCTAGTCGTTTGACGTTTGGCCGTTGCATGCTTGTTGTGATTCGCCATAAACTCCTGTGGTGTCCCCTGAGCTGTCAACCCAACGTCTGCAGCACGGCATTGCATCATGGTTCTCTGCTGTCCGGAGCGGGAGAAATGCTGTGTAGCCAACTTCTGCGTTGGCTGGTGCTGGGTCTACTTCTTCCCCTAATTTCCCGGGCACCAGGCTCGAGGATCAAAGCACCTGAGCATGAGCTCACATTGCTGCCACCTATGATCCACAACACCGATATCTGTACATATGCGATCGGAAAGCGGGTGGATAAATAAGGCAGATATTATCCTTGTTCGGTAGCCAGAAGGTGTAGGGAGCCAGCCCCAGCGTCGTAAAGATGTAACCTTGGAGCCCCCGATCTCGTGGATCTTGGCTTGGAGGTTGATCTGGATGGGAACGTGAGGGGGATGCAGAGCCATCCTGCGCTCTAATGAGCATCCATGACCCATCTGGCCCATGCCTCCACAAGTCCAACACGCATGGAGTCTCGTGGCCAAGGGTGTGGTCATGATCGCCCCCTCTCTGGGGTCCCGATTGGTCCTACTAAACTCCGCAACCCAAATATCACCAACATCATACATGACAGCCTTCGAGTCTAGAGCAGCTTGACCTGCACGGCTTCAAATCTGAACGACTTTTGCCCCGCCCTCGCTCTCTTCTTCCTTCTCCGGCCTCGGAAAGCTGCGACCGGCGGACCACGGATGACAAGGCGGCGACGTTCTGGCAAAAGCATGGAGAGCTTGACGGCAGCAACGACAACGACCACGACGTGCAGCAGACGAACGAGACCCGCAGCCCCAGGGTCACATCAAACGCGTAGCTTGTGTCGGGGAACCTGGTCCAAAAGCGACAGGTAACGTGCAGCATTGGCCCACAATGTCATCTCACCCAGCTTAGCCAATCCTGTGCAAAGCCTACATCCTTGTCCCCTGTATCCCATGCCCCAATCCGGAGACTATCGTCCAGTCTTGTTGAAGGAAAGGGAGCATGGGAGACCGGATTCCACAATCCGTAACCCGGTACTTGGTGCGATCCAACACGCATCGGGCAGCCACCCAATCCATTATCGAGATATTATCGCGATCTAGACAGATTTGACTGGATCGCCACCACTACCGGGTTTCTGGAATCCCTGATGGAGATTAACCAACAATACCTTCCTCAATTCATCCAGAGCGCATGGCTTGGCCATTGGCCGAGGATAGACATGCCAATGGCATTCAAAATGAAGGCGAGATCCGCAACTAGCCAAATGGGTGAGGAGTAGTTCGTTATGCAGTGGTATCGCGTCCACAGCTGCCAGCCAGTGGTCGATCCTTTTAGCTTCTGTAGTTAGTTGGAAGCAGCATCAAGACCGTGCCTTAGTGTTTTAAGCGCCGCTGTAATTGAAGCATGACGGAACTGAGACAGCCGGTTCCCTCATAACGACTCTCGACTGTGCTCTTGATGACGTTGGAACTCGATAATATGACTTGTCCCTCAACCTCGTCGAAACTGCAGTCAAGTTTGTTTGCCCATCTAGCACTAGCCGTGAGATGCAACACTCGTTCTCGTCTTTTTCCATCTCATGCGCAAGTAGCATAAGCAAAGAGCCCTTCTTTTCCCCATCTCTCCTTTCTTGGCAACCGCTCCTCGCGAGTGCGTTTGATCGTTGGTGTGTTGGAAGGGGGCGTGTTCCTTCATCCTTGCAAAGGGACCCTTGCTGCAGGAGATTTCGCAATGGCACACTGACATACCTGTGTACCCACGCTTGCCCACGTTGGTTCCCGCCTCGGGGCACTCCTCATTGCGTTTCTTGGCGGCCGCGCTAGTCATTCAGCGTGAGATGAATCAGTCTTCCAGTACAGGAAGCCCCAGGGTACGTGCGGTAACCTCGTCTCTTTTTCGTAGTGTACCGAGGTGTAGAGCTACTTCGTTGCGGGGGGTTTGAAGTCTCAAGCGGGTATATTCGCGAGAGATAGATGCATGGCACTCTTTCAATGCAACACAACGTTTGGCCATCCTTCTCACTAGAGCCAATCAAATCGATGCAACATGGCCGAGTTGGGCAGTCCGGACAACGTCGTGCCAAAAGAAGAGAGAGGCGTGTCTTCGGCGACGCTGCCACCCAGGCGCCATCAAAACGCCCCGATGAGCCCTAATCGTACGATGTTGTGGCCCTCGGCATAGTCAACGGGTATCTTGCAATCGGCCGCAAGCATACCGCTCGAATTCGTATCGTCCGCCACTCCCTGCCAGCTCAGAGGATGGTCGATCTGCGTTCTGCAGATGGTGTTTGTTCAAGGAGTATCTGTCACAACTGATTTGTCGTTCCTGCAGCGTGACAGAATGTGACTGCTCTGACTGAGGGAGCATGCCGGTTCACCAGGCGTCGCTGTTGATAGACACTGGGATTCGTCACTGTTGATTGCTGGGTAAATGATGTCGTATGCTGAGCGAGTACCTAAGGTAGTCGAGACGTAGGCATGCACGCCTAGGGGGGAAACAGCTTTGACGTTAGGCGTAAAAAGCGGTTGACTGATCAAGAGCATTCCAAGTCGACCTGAAGGACGCCTTCTTTTCCAAGCCCATAAGTAGCTATACCACTATGCGTATACGTTCAACGACACGCGGGTCAGGCCCGGTACCATGACATGACAGGCATGGATGCTGAAGAGCTGCCCTTAGTCTTGCCATGACAATAATCGAGTGTGCCCTGATGGGTACACGTTCACAAGTCCGAGTAACGCCATTGCCTGCCTGAAATGAGGATATAGAATACAGATGACACGCCCGCGAAAGCGCCAGACCGCAATGGTTTCGCAGAATCTGGCTTGGCTCGGCGTACACCGCATGAACACATGAAACTGCAGGTAATAACTTTGAATGCAGAAATGGGAGCCTTGATCATCGGGTAGATGCAGTAGTGTTTCATCTCCTGTATGTATGACGCGGGGAAGTTGCTTGACCTGACAAGACATGAGCATGAGAGGGGGAGGAAATGAATGGTGATTAGATTGAAGTTGAAGATCGATGCCAGGACCCGTAACGAAGCCCCTGAGCCATCCATTGAATTTGGCCTATCTGTGGAACTCGAGCGCCCCTCGAGGTTATGTCGACAAGATACTGATGATATGATGGCTTCCAACCCTTTGCTAGATGGCCCAACACAGCATCGGGCAGTTGAGGAAGCAAGGATTCTGTGTCGCATAGAAGTCTCTACTTGTGCCCATGCTTCGATGTCGTATGATCCGACCAATGCACCCTTAATGTCGGTGGAAGATGGTTGGTGAGGCCGTCGCCGAGGGAATGACAACGTTAGAATCTTCGCTTCTTCTTTGCTGGGCCCGTAGCAGCTTTCTTCTCAAGCTCCCTTTTTAGTTCTTCTCGTCTGCGATCCGCTCTTTCTTGCGATGTTTCTCTTGGCTTCGTCCTTGACGTTTCCTCCTTCGCTGCAGATCGATCCCGGCCTCTACCTTCATCTGCCCCTGATGCTGGCTCGTTTTCGTCTCCCTTTTTCTTCTCAATCACACCCAGCTTCCTAGGAGGGCGATGAGCGACTAATCTCGCGGTGCTCTCGCTTGCTACAGGTTCAGCTAGTTGTGATACGTCTTTGTCGGGCTGCTTAGATTTAGCTCCGCCGATGCGTCCAAGGCCACCTTTCTTTGCGGCAGGCTTTGGGGGAGGTGAAGGTGTTGGGGGCGGATCGTCATCTGGAAGCGAAGCTGTTGCACCGTCGTCTTCTGCCTCCGATGCTGTCTCGGAGTCGTCGAGTTTCTGGCCAGATGCCTGTATCTTTGGTGGAGGCTGTATAGGACTGGGAGAACGTGGCGGAGTTGACTGCTTATTTCGGCCGAGTGTCCCTAGCCTCCGAGTCGGCCTGGTCTCCTTCCGTGTCTCGGGAAGAGGAGCGACGTCTGTTGGTGAAGCTGGCGACTCGGAATCTCCCTCCGTGGATGTATCGTCGGTGACAGGATTGCCCCCTGCTGCTGTCACCTTCCGTGTGGCAGCAAGGTGAGGTGGTGTCGACTGGACCTGAAAATCGTCGTCGTCGTCATCGCCGGCTCCCGACTCTTTAGGTAGCGGAGTTTTCTCCTTGGCAGGAACTGCCTTCTCCTGATATTGACGCGCGACGGAGGAAGCACCACTGAATCCCTGCCACCATTGATCTAAGCGAGGCGATTCAGTTATCTCCATAGTTGGCTCAAACTGCAGCCCTCCATCGCCGAAGACACTTCCTATCAACGACTCGGTGTTGCTTGGCCCGTCGTCCGTATATACCAAATCAGACTTCCAACGGTGACGATCAAAGGGGGCGAGGCCGGGGACTTTTTCTGCTGCAACTGTTCTGGAGATCTTCTTTTTTCCAGAAAGAGGGTTGAATACATGCTCCAAGCCTGTGCCAAGAGCCTCTAGCTTGTCCAATAGTTTTGTTAAAACTGTGTCTTTGTGATTAAGCATCCGAATCAGCGACTCGACCTCGGCGCTTCGGGTAAGATGTGCCTGGATCAGGGGGAGCACAAGATCTGTTGCGATGGCGGATGTTGGTGCCTTTTCCAAGTGCATGGGCCATTTCAGTGGTTGCAGCCCAGGAAGTTCGCAAGTAATATTCAAAGTAAGGCCATCTTCACCGGCGGCGGACTTGGAAGCCGGGATCAGCTGGAGATGAGTTTGATCATGACCCGGCTGGGAAGAGTCCAAAGCAGTGTTGAGGCTTGTCAAGAACTTGGCCATGTTGTCGGGAGTGTCGCTCGGATCAATGCTGGTATTCTCACTCCAGCCTCTAATACAGATGGCTTTCCGATCGAGGGATTCGGTCCACACGTTCGCCATGTCGGTAACATGAGCTGTGTACGCCGCCGTATCGATATCCAGAGACACCAGGAGGATGGGCAAGTCAGGTGACGAGGGGAGCGGCAGCGGCCGCCATGACTTGCTGGAGACCATGGCTATGACTCGAGGGTGATGAAGGACGATGCAGCTGCCTGAGGTGCAGTTCGGTTGGCCTTGTTGATGCAGGGGCAACGTTGCCTTCAGCGGGGAATATGAAACACGGAGGGGAGAATGTTCAACGAGCCGACCCGGTGTGCGACTGAGAAGGTGGTATGAAGCCGAAGTGATTCTTTCGAGGAAGGGTCGAGGGAACGAGGCACAACAGAAGGCGGCAGGACGCCTGAGGCAGGATGCTCGACTGGCTGACAGAGGCCCGGGGAATATCCAAGTTAAGGCTGAAGACCGGCTGGGGTTCGCGATCTCGTTTCAGTGAGCCCGATTCGCCAGAATGGTAATACAGAAAGTATTGTCCGGGGACGTTCAAGTGGTGCGAACCATGTGGACTACGCACGTCTCGTCAAGGTTGGGTAGAGAGAGGGCGTTGATGCAGTGAAGGGGTTGGGATAGTCAGCGACGAATCAATCACTTGAAAGAAACGCCGGTAAATGAGTCTGTACAACAATTCACTGCATCTGTCGAGGGAAAGATCCGTATTGTTCTCGAAGCGAGAGAGAACAAAAGTTGTGTGCTGTGTGCTTGGAGTGAGATGAGTTGGAGCCTGGCAACGCGTGAGATTCGCTTGACGCGCGACCTAGGTTCTTCACTGCCTGTAGTGGCAGTTAGCCAATCACAGCGCTCCATGGTTCAGGAATACAAGGGACCTGCGACAGCTTGGGTTTGAAGAAAAATATATCAAAGACTGAAGAGGGAGATGACGTTTGCACTATAGACTGTCCAGATTAAGCGACGGGAACATTTTGACAATTGTGAAAGTGCCATGTCTCGCCGGCGGCGGTGCCAGTCTAACGTGTTGAACTTCCATGGTGAGATACTGAGAGTCGGAAACGTTCCTAATAATATTGCCCTGCTGTTTTTCTCATAGTTAATTCAAGGCCTATTTAATTCTTACAAATAGCCAGATCGACATCCAGATACAACACTGGGGGTTTCCAGGCTATCAATATATCTTAGAATGAACGGGTTCTTTATTGGATTATGATGGATATCGATATGGATGTTATGCAAGGGGACTGGCAGCGTCTAACCGCCCCGCTAGTAACCGGGCACTAAAATCACTGGACCTAGAGGCACTAAAACGCGCCCGAGCAGTGCGATCCACGGACAGCGGGGGATGGATCTTAGATCTCTCGGGTGCAAGCTTCGATCGCCAGGGACGTCATGACGCACTTCACATCGGAGCTCCCAGCTTCCCGGCAAGCCATGTCATCACCACGGCAGCGAAATATGGGTTTTCTCCCAGCGATCCAAACGATAACGGCAACAGCAAACACTTTCAAGTTTGCTCCTTCCGTGCCTCCTCCCGCATGATCTTATTCAGAACTCGCCTGCCAGGAATCTCATCAAGAGCCTCTCAGGCTGCTGCCTTCTCTTCGAGTTTTAGAACTCTGGCTTTTTCTTCAGCGACTTTTGCAACAATGCCTCCCAAGCTATCCAAGCGCAAGTCTTCGACGCCCCCAGATCGTGGCTCCGCGAAGAAGGCAAAGACTGCCAACGCCAACAGCTCCAGCTCATCGCACGCCCTGCGCCAGCCGCATCACAAAGCCCAAGAAGCTGAAGAGAATGGCATTGTGAATCGCAAATACTACCCACCTGAAATGAGCAATGCGCGCGCGCGCGCATACAACAACAATGAGATTCCTCGGCCGATCGAGACACTGCTCGGTGCCCTCGAGGACACGGCCCAAGAGCGAAAGGGCATCAAAGTCAAAGATGCAGTGGTCCACTGGTTCAAAATGGACTTGCGCATATCCGACAACAAGGCATTGGCTTTGGCTAGTGACAAGGCAAAGGAGGCCGGTGTCCCTCTGATCGCTATCTACATTGTCAGCCCTCAGGACTATGAAGCGCACGTCAGATCACCCGCCCGAGTCGACTTCATGTTGCGAACCCTCGCTATCATCAAGGACGATCTAGCCAAGCTCGACATTCCTCTCTATGTAGAGACGATTGAGAAACGAAAGAAGATCCCCGACCGAATCCTGGAGCTCATGGATGAATGGGGCGCAAATCACCTATACGCTAATATGGAGTATGAAGTCGATGAACTCAGGCGCGAGGCCACGATTGTCCAAGATTTAGCAGAGAACGGCAAGTCTTTCGAAGTCGTCCATGACACTTGTGTGGTTCCTCCAGGACAACTACATAGCGGCTCCGGAAACCAGTACGCCGTATACACGCCATGGTATCGCGCATGGGTCGCCCATGTCCATGAGAACCTCGATCTTCTGGAGCTATATGACCCGCCTGAGAAGAACCCAACCAGCGCCCGAAAGGTCTTCAAGAAACTCTTTGAAACTCAGATCCCGGAAGCACCTGACGACAAGCAGCTTAGCAGTGAGGAGCAGAAGCGACTGCGCTCACTCTGGCCATGTGGAGAGCATGAGGCAAAGAAGCGCCTGGATAAGTTTTGCGAAGAGATGATCGGGGAGTACCAGGAGAAGCGCAACATTCCAGCGGGCCTCGGAACTTCTTGTCTTTCGGTTCACCTGGCTGCCGGAACGATCAGCGCCAGGACATGTGTACGAACTGCCCGTGACAGGAACAAGACAAAGAAGCTCAACGGTGGTAATGAGGGCATCCAAACCTGGATCAGTGAGGTCGCATGGCGCGACTTCTACAGGCATGTGCTCGTTCATTGGCCGTATGTCAAGTGAGTGATGGCTCCACTAGAGGGTTTCTACATAATATGTATCCAGCTAACAGTCCGTGCCTATCTATAGCATGAACAAGTCTTTCAAGCCTGAATACTCGAACATTTCATGGTCATACGATAAAGAGCACTTTGCCGCCTGGTGCGAAGGCCGGACAGGTTTCCCCATCGTTGACGCAGCCATGCGTCAACTGAACCACACGGCATACATGCACAACCGATGCCGCATGATTGTGGCTTCCTTCTTGTCCAAAGATCTCTTGATTGATTGGTGAGTTCCATTCCTGATGTCACCAAATACTCTGTCAGGGAACTGATCTTTCTCGAAGGCGATTGGGAGAGCGCTTCTTCATGTCAAAGCTCATTGATGGAGATGCGGCCAGTAACGGGGGAGGATGGGGCTTTAGTGCAAGTGTTGGCGTTGATCCCCAGCCTTACTTCAGAATATTTAATCCGTTGACTCAGAGTGAGAGGTTTGATGGTAATGGCGACTACATCCGCAAGTGGGTTCCTGAGCTCAAGGACCTTGACAGCAAGGAGATCCATGATCCATACAATCGAGGAGCTGGTCCTAAGGCGAAGAAGAAGGGATATCCGAAGCCGATCGTTGACCACAAGGAGTGTCGAGAGCGGGCGTTGACGGCATACAAGGAGGGCATTCACAGCGATGATGTATAAGATCTTGACGGAGGCTTTTCTCCATAGATAGGGCGGCTCACCAGAAATTCACCTTTTCCAAATGCACATTCAAATCGTACTTGAATACTTTGCCATGGCCCTAGCCATTACATGGAAAATAGCTATAGTTGATTGTCAACGGCGGGGTGCTTTAGAGAATTTTCACCCGGCCTCTCCTCATATCACCCCAGCTGCTCTGTTTCCTCCTTCAACGCACGCTTCTCTCGAACATCTCCTCCGAATCTCCCTTCGACTACCTTCTTTCTCGCCTCCACCGCGTGAACACTCCCGAACACCACATAGGCCTTCATCACCACCGCGAAACCAGCTCAGCCCAGGCCCACCACCAGCGTATGGTTTTACCAAGTTTATCATATTTTCATCTTACGCTCTCACATTCACGGTCTCAGGATCTACCAACACGGATCGAAAGCACCACAGCGTAGAAGCGCGCCCATCACAGGACCGCGATGGCAGAGAAGTATGGTCGGGTTCCAATCTTCGTGGGCCCCAAGCACCACAACTTCGACCTTTCGCAGGGTATCTTTCAAAAGTCAGGTGCTCCGATGGAACTCGCAGGACTAAACACCCCCGACAACGCCAATAAATACCTGAATCTCAGGGCGGAATCACCGCAAGAAGGGAGATTCACTGTCGCTGAGAACTGGCGTCGCTACAAGAAGGTCGTCCAATTCTGGGGGGGATGGGGTCACAGCTTGGATTCTGATATGAAGATCTGGCGAGACAATTGCACCGATCTCAGCAATCAAGAATATGATCATAATGACAGCAATGCCATCCAATCCATCTTTCCAAATCAGATTGAGCTTTCACGATGGCAATAGCCAATCCGTTGTTCTTACTGATTTACGACAGCCCTGCACAGACTGAGAGGGGTAGAAGCATTGACGTTAAGCTGAAGGACAGCAACAAGACAAAGCTATAGAGAGCCTGCAGAGTCACAACGTTGTTTTGTAGCCGAAGTATCCTCTCAATCTCATTGTCGCGTTTAGAGAGTATGATTTGGCAAGGCCCCGCTCTGAAAGATTCGTGCTGTTACAAACACAACACAACAGTCTAGCCAGAACAAGGCGGCCCCCTCCCCTTAAAGAGATGAACTCAGCCGAAGTTCACGAGATGATGGCGCTGGGTTCGATTTGAACACTCGGTCTCCCAACGACCCCATCTCCTACAGTCTCGTAAGATGGCAATAAATGGTGTAAATACTAAAACTCTTGAACTTTGAAGCTTCTAAATAGCAGATCGCTGTGTCCAAGACCTTATCTCATTTACATTCCTGATAGCTTGAACAGCGTGGAAATCACATAGCTCTTGTTCATTTCCACATGGGGTAGGATTGCTCTTCAACCAGGGGCAGAGTATCAATTGCACGGAGGGCCAGGACAATCACAAGAAACTCATCATTACATGTTAGACCCGTATCTGTACCATAGCAATTAACTTGAACGCCACGGCTTTTTCAAGGCCTAGTCAATCTGCGGCACGGAGACCATCGAGGTAGCCCCAGAATCCCCGGAGTGAGGTGGCCCGCGAGGGCTGTCCGAGGAGACTTTGCCAGCCGTATCGGTGCATCATCACCACTTGGTCACATCTTGGACGAGCACAGGTTCGGGATATCGCAGTGTTGTCTCAAAATCGAGCCGAACGCCTCGAATTGGATTTGCTAGATGCAGCCAACCCTAGTTTCTTTCACCCATGCCTTCATGTCCGAACCATAAAAGAACCCTGGTTCCCGTTCATGTCAGAATCCCGTTCTGAGAGAAAGCCCAGGACCAGATGCCAAGTACCTTTTCCGAGTTTTTTCTGCTTTATCGCTGGGCGCTCCAGACGCTCTTGAGGAGGCCGTCTCGCTGCGCCAATCGGTTGAGGGAGTCGTCGCTCTCGCCCATCGCTCGAACGAAACCGCAGAGGGCGTAGACGTGGTTCTCGCCCTGGATGGCGCGGCCGTTCTCGTCGACCTTCGCGATCGAGATCTGGACGGAGCCGTGGTCCTTGGCCTTGATGATGCGGTTGGTGGCGCTGCACTTGCGGGGGACGTAGCTGGTGATGCGGTATCAGCATTGAATTGATCATTCGTCGGTCCGTCTGTCCAGGGACAGCATCCAGGTTGGGGCTCTTACAGGTCCACGATCTCGCCACGGTCGTTCTCCATTTTAGCGGTTTGAGGGAGGGGGTTGTTCGGAGCGGTTTTGAGTGGTTGTTTCGGCGTGGGATGAGGTCGTCGCAAACACTTAGTGGGATGCAGAAAAGTTCCGTAAATTTTGGTGCGGTGCTGTTCGTGGGGCGCACGAGGGCTTGTTGTGGGTGGGTCATGTGCCTAGTCATGTGACACCGCGGCAGAGTCGCGCTTCGTCCGATAGGTGGTCGTGCCCCTCCAGTCTGCCTGAAGCTGGCGAACCATCACAAGGCGGAAGGGAAGGCGTTTTAAGGCGACGATCCCGCCACTCTCCCCCTCCCGACGCCCTTTGAACTCAAACACGATTCTGCCACGCATAACGGGCCTGAGATGCGCTCTGCGCACTCAGCTGGCAGCCCTGCGCGTAATGGCATCTTCTGATGTCTTCAAATCATCACCACTTCGAGAAACACGACGCGAACTGCTCCATATCGAATCCTCATCCCCCGACCTACCACCCCTCCAAGATATCCTCTCACAGAAGCCAAGTCGACCTGCAATCCGTAGTGGCAGTAGAGCCGCGCCGATACCCGACGATGCGCCCCCAAGTTTCGTCTCAGCGCGCCATCTTTGGGCGTCCACAGAGACGACCCGTGAAGCAGCACCAGATCCCTCGACGGAAACGAACCCATCAGTTACCGATCCCACTGCCATCGAAACCCCTACAACTATCGTCTCCGGTTCTACAAAAGCACAAGAGGATGATATCGTGGTTGTGCAAATCTCTGGAAAGTCGTCCAGGAAGCCTCGCAAGCCAAGAACTCAGAAGGCAACTGCACCCAAAAAGAGCGCACCTAAGCCAGATGTTACGGGCTCTAAGGCTTCGAGTGGTGAAACTGACAAAGATGGCAATTCCTCCTTGAAGGGTGAGGACGCAAAGGGCGATGGGGACGGGCAAGCAAAACCAAAGACCTCAAAGCCAAGGAGGAAACAGACTGGTACTATGAGTAACCACTTTCCACCAGTTGCTGAGCCTGATCCGCTTCCAAAGCCTAAGAACAATGTGCATGAGCCTCTCCACCTAGAACAGGCACCCGCAAGGAGGCTGGATTGGACACCACCAGCTCAGAAAACTATCATCAACCTTGACTCGGATTCGTCTACCTTCAAACAATTGGCTTCCTCGGAAGCCGGCCAGCCACTACCGGTCTTCAAGGATCTAGTAGAGGGCTACGCTTGTCTTGAAGCAGTGCCTGACGCAGCACCCCAGACACTCACTGCTACATCAGATGAAGACTCGAGCTTCCTCAAGAAGCGAAAACTCATTGAGCTCGTGGCAACAAAGGAGTCCAACCAACCTGCAGCTGCGCCTGAGAAGTCCCCTAGAAAAAAGGCACCCAAGAAAAAGCCTAGAACGATTACGGAGCTTGCTACTGCCGCGTACAAAGTACCTACTCAGCCTGATCCTGATCCACCGACTGCCTCTATCTTGGATCATTTCCAGAGCACTGGCAACAAAACAGATGCATCGGCTAGTGAGCAGCCGAAGAAGGCAAAGGGTAAGGCGAATCAAAGAAAACGGGTGTCCAAGCCTTCCAAGAAGAAAGCTGCACCGCCAAAACCTATCTTATTGTCACCTGGCGCAGCACTCGCGCAAGTCGCGAATCAGGACTTCGTGTTCGGAACTTCCAGCCAGTTAGCCCGAGAGGAGTCTCCGACTGTGCTGAGAGATATCCAGGCTGCCTTGAGGCAATCGAATCAGATCAACGATATGGACTTCGCGATCCCGATCAACAGCGACCCTATCGAGCCTCCAGAACAACGGGCTAGCCTTTGGAACGCAGCTGCTCGAGACGCTGAGGGGGACCTCTTTGATCTCGAGGTGATTAATCTCACGGAAGACTCTCCGCAGCTGCTGAAAGAAAGCACTGATGCTGATCCCTTTGGGTACTTCGTTGGTGAAGATCAAGCTGTCGTCACTACCTGCGATGCTGGGGTTCCTACCTCTAATGGCCACGATCCATTCGCTAGCTTACCCGACATGCTTCCCCCGCCTAGCAGAAGGCCCTCACCAGATGACGATGAAGGGTCGCCATTCTTCTCCGACAGCGACCACTCTATGAGTACCAAGCTCCAGCGGCCAGTCTCTGTGCAGACAGGAACTACACAAAGAGACTCAAAAGCAGCATCAGTCCAACTACAAGAGCAAGTTGGTTGTGCAGAACAACCACCTCGACCCAATTTTGAGGGCTACACGGATGTTCAACTGGCAAGAGAAATCCGAACATTTGGATTCAAACCAATCAAAAGAAGAAGTGCCATGATTGCCCTGCTTGATCAATGTTGGCAAAGCAAAGCACGCATAGGCCAAGCAGATGTCCATACGAGCGCAAAGCCATCTTCTGCTGCCTCCAGCACTGCAAAAACAAGCAGCTCTGGTTCCTCCGGGATCGTTACGAAGAAACCTCGAGGCCGGCCGCGGAAAAATAGTCCCAGCGCCTCGGAACCGCAAGAACCGCCCCCTTCAGCCCAACCGCCAGAAACTCCTAAGAGACCTCGCGGCCGTCCAAGAAAGGATAGTCTTGCTTCGTCGCCGAGTGTGGCTTCTTCGAAACAGAAAACCATATTATCGCCAAAGAAACGAAACGTGGCTCCCAAGTCCCCCAGACGAAGGAAGGGGGCTACCAATCCTGTGATTGAAATTCCGGACTCTGCTTCGGATTTTGAGAGCGACTTTACTTCGTCGCCCGATTCCTCCATCGAGCAAATGTTCTCGCCGCCTCCGCTAGACTTGTCCCTTTCAACAGGCGACGATACCGACCTCACCCTCACAGCATCTCAAAACGACCAAGAGGCCACCTTGTTCGAGCACATCACCAAAGCCATCAAATCGGCACCTCGTACTACCGATCCAACGCAGCCTTCGTGGCATGAGAAAATTCTACTCTATGACCCAATTGTCCTCGAAGACCTTGCAACATGGCTGAACACGGGCGAGCTCGGCCGCGTAGGCTACGATGGAGAGGTCAACCCAAACGACGTCAAGAAATGGTGCGAATCCAAGAGCATATGCTGTTTATGGCGAGTGAATTTACGCGGCAAAGAACGAAAGAGGTTTTGATCGCGAGATTGGCGAGCACGGCGTTTAGCGGAGTCGTTTCCATCCAAGCGTTCCTGGACTCAATCGACGTCATGATAAGCAGAGACGTGCATTTCTCAGCTTCGGTATTTTCAGCGCCTTCTATATTAGCATGGCACAGCATTCTCAATGATACTACCCTCACCTCACATTAACGTTGCGATAATGCAGATCACTTCTGGTCCTATGGAAGTCCGCATGAAACAGTCACTCTTCAAAAGGGCTTGATGAAGGATAAAACTCGTTGGCTTTCTGTTAACATTGGTAACCTAGGGTACCCTATAATAACGGCTCGGTACACCTCAAGGAAGCATAACTCCATCCAGATACAATCTGATTCCTGAATTTGCGCCTGCGCGGGGTATCATGTTCATTCTTTCGTTACGAGCTGGTCTTCCCCGACTCCCCGTTCGTTGTGGTTGTTTGTCCTGTTTGGGTTCCACCACCGCTGCTACCAGCACCAGCGAAAATGTCGACTATCTCTATGGGCCGCCCCATGTAAGCTTTGATGGACCTTTGCAAGTTAATATTTCCATCCACGACGAAAGAGTGGGGTATTGTTTACTCGGGTTGACTATCAGACATCTTGATTGTTTGTGAGTTTGAAATTTTCAGTACTGAGATGAAAGAGTAGTGGTTGGCAGAGTTCCCGGGTGTGGATGGTCGGAGCCATTGGTGTCATGATATACTCTTGAGAATGTTCTTACATTGACCGACTTAAGCAGGGTGCTTTATACTTCGACCGTGCCGAGTACCCCTTCCCATCAAGCGAGATATCCCTAGCGCATTGCAAAGCAGCATCTCTCCAGGATCCATCCCGGACGGCTCGATCAACAGGCATGCCGTTAGACACCAATGATATCACACCACATCTCAAATGAGGCTCTGCTCGATGAATTCTCCACTGGTTGCTAGCTTGGGCACACCACTCGGAGAGTTGTCACATTCCGTCTATTCTGTCGCGATGCAATGGAACTTGCTCCCCCAGCTCTTCGGGAAGGTATCGGACGGGGCAGATGACGCACCAATGACGACCCCTGAGACCTTCCCGCGCCGTCAAGCAGACCAATCTTGGGCACACGTGTTGATGCCCTGTATTGCTGGGGTAGGGGGCTAGGGTCTCCCGGTGAGAAAGGCGTGTGTTGGGCTTGACGGCTCGCTTCCCGTGACCTTCGGGCTGGCCTAGGGTTGCAGGATATCTTACAAGGTCAGCTGAGACCTTCATTTACGCTTGCTAGCTGAGCATGACAGCTCATCAGTGCTGCATTCAGAGATTTGGGTGTCTAGGTTCTACGACGGAATCTGGTTGAACCAGTGAGACCTCGGCAACGGATCTACCCATGGTAGCTCCTATTCGTCAGATATGACCTCAATTGCATGGCCTATGTGGTCGTTATCACCTTCACAACATTCGGTTGCGGTGTTGCCATGCAGCGGGGTCCATGTCTCCGTGTTCATCAAGACATGGGATCAGCGAATCGTTCTTGGTGACCGCAAGCACCCCGCCAATGGTCCGATCATCCGTCTGCAAATGCAAGCTCTTGCTTGGGAAGCCCCCCGACTGACATGCATAACTCCATCCATCCCACTGAAGCCCATCCTTTATTCTAGCCGATCATCAATCCCCCCAATCACCTCGTGCCATCTCATCGACAAGGTCTCGCATATCGGTCTCCCGGTGAGCAAGCTCGGGTATTAATCTTGCCACAGCAAGACGGATGCGGCTCTGCTTTATAAAGGGCCCTCCTGCCCTTCAAGGCCGACCAAAGGCCTCACAGTCCGAATCGAGTATCCCAAGCCGCCGTTCGCAATACGCGCCAAACGGTTCATACTTGTCGACCCCTCACTGGTGGAAGGCCGGGTCAAGCCGGGGTAGCTTCAAGAGCTCCTCCCTGCAGCATTGAGCTATATGGCTGGGTGCTTGATTAAAAAGCAAGATTACAGAGGCCAAGCCTGAGGGGTACTAAAGCTCATGAGCGTGCTCTCAGCCGGGCATGGTTACCTAGCCGCGTTAGCCTCGAGGGCTAAAGCGGCCTGAGGGCGACCTCGGGGTGGACCAATATTATGATGCCAACACAGGAGGCACAAAGTCTAATGGGAGCCACTCTTGTTCTATCCCAAGTTGACCGGTTCAGTGTTTTCCGAATTGCTAGATGCGAGGCTGGGAACGGGGGCCTTGTCAGGCCCTTTAGCCCGGAGTGATGGTGGGGCCGGCCGGCCATCGGCAGCGCGTCCCGGATATCCCGGGGAGCTCCGACATGATCCTAGGAGATGGCCGTTGAGTCATGATTTCAAATCGAGGTAGAACTTTGGATGCCAAGTGTATTCAGGAATTGAAGGCCGCAACCGTACCGGAATTCATCAGTCACTCCATAAGCAATTTTAGGAGTGCATACTTGACAAAGAAACCCCTTAATACAACATCGCATTCGAAGAACGGATTTCGAGGCTTGAAGGGCTGTTTAAAAGCGCGTATTCTCGGCCTTGCCGTGCCAATGGCAGCCTTCAATTGGCGTTGCAACCCGCCTTCAGGCATCTGGCAGCAAAGCTGAAGCGTCAAGTGATTCCCCCTACTTAGCCGTTCTTTGAATCCCCAGTGCCATGACGTCCAACTGCAGATCTTGTCCTCGGAAGACCATGTCCGGGTTGACAGCTGCACTTTGCAAACTGGACTTGTGATACATCGGAAACAATTTCATGCGCTAGGGAAGGATTGATATCGAGAAAAAAATCCAGGGAGCCAATTGTCCCATGGTCTAAGAAGCGCGTGACACGATTTGTCCGCAAGGCCAGAGGGCCAACAAACGGTTAGTTCATAACAGTGAGGCTTGGCTTAAGCATGAAGGGTTCCAGTTCGCCAATGTGCAAACTACAGTTGTGTGCGTGGGTTGTGGTAGTAGCGGCTGCCAACTAAACGTCAGAGTGAGCTGGAGGCGACTTTTATTAACATGTGAAGCTCCATCACATCACGTTGGCGACCAGTCTCAAGTATTAAAGGATCCCCGAGATCAATTCAGCGACTCTCGGACGTAGAATCGGTCTCGGCGCATTGTCTCTTTTTATATAAGTGAAGTGGCAATTGGCTCAATTGGGGCCTGAGTCATCGCCGTCTAGTTTCCAGCTTCCTATCTTGCCTGGGTACTAACCTACCAACAAAACACCGACCGGCCGGTATTAAAAAGCGCCGAGCAAGGATGACAAAAATAACTCAGAACGGCATTCGCAAGAGTCGGACCTCCGATGCTGCAACACAATACAATCACGGGGTCGAAATAGGGTCGATGGACATTTTATGGTTATTGCGACCTTTGTCAAGAAGCGCGGTCATCAGATCCTGCCGTTGTCCGTCCTAGGGAGAACGTGATTGAGTGATGACGACAGAGACAGACCACATAATGAATTCCGCGCTTTGTCTGTCGTCGCGTGGGACGTTGGTCCCTAGTAAGGCGTTAGTGCTGACTTGCTGCGCTCGAGAGCGCAATCCTTCACGCTCGAGATCGAGTCTTTTTTGAGGCCAGGATCCGGCTTGCAGGGTGCTGCTATTCCCCGTGTTAGCCCTAAACGATCCCCGGAATGTTAGGGGCGTCTGGAGCGGTCCCAGCGCTGTAGGCCGTCGCTTGTCTTGTCAATTGAGTGGTGCCAAGGAAGGGCAGGTACGAAAAGATCGCCAATGCGACCTGGCAGGACCCCACCCACAATCAATCATGCTCGCCTCCCAACTCACCCAACGTGCCGCAATCTCTACTTTTCATGTTTCACCTCGACAGCCTTCTCAGCCTCTTGGCTCCTGCTGGCTTCACGACGGCTTCTTACATGCTTGACCTTGCGCATCAGCTTGCAGGCCTGCGTCACCGCATCACAACCCGTTGATGGCCTCGCGCAGACGTCGTCCACTCTAAGTCCGCGGAGCGTCCGTCTCTTCCCGACCCCCATCGACCCCACGTCCGCCCTTGATTGACGTTTTTGCTGCGAGCAGCGCGACTATCATCGTCCCTCACCCTCATCTCATCCTCGTCCGTTCCTTGACCGACGTGACACCAACATGTCCAGCTACATGGACGGCATATCCCTCGGGTTCAACTTCAACGGCATATCCGAGGGGACCGATTCTGCGCAACAGTCCACAGCATCCCCGCCATCCAACGCACAGCAGGAATCCTCGACCCGAACCCAGCGAGCCTCCTCGCAAGGCAATGTCACTGTCTATCAGACCACAGGCCCCGATGCCCATACGAGCCCGATCCAGGCGCCCGGGAGCAGCACTCCTGCCCTGAACCCCCGATCATGCGTCACCTGTCGACGTCGCAAAGTCCGTTGCGACAAGCAGATGCCGTGCTCCAATTGCCGACGAGCCCAGATCCCATGCGTCTTCCCCGCCCCTGGTCGGGCACCGCGACAGCCGCGCCCAAGAGACCCAAATGCGCCCCCCAAGAACTCGAGCCAGCGGGAGATCGAGCTAATGAAGCGCCTAAGAAAGCTCGAGGGAATCGTTGAGGAGCTGAGCGGCCAGATCGAGGTTGAGTCCGGGGGAAAGGGGCCCTCGGCAGCCAGTTCACCCGACGCCGTGCATGGAGCGCAGGCCTCATCAGCCTTTGACAGATCAGCCACTTTTCCCCAAAGGCATGCATCGAGCGCATCATCGCACCCTGGGGCTATGGGATCATCGGGGAGCCCGAGAGGTAGCGACGCCGCGAGCGATCAGAGTGAGGCTACTCGGAAGCAAATACACCAAAAGTTCGGACGACTAGTCTTGAACGATCAAAGTGGGAGCCGGAGATATGTCAGCAATGGCTTTTGGGCAAAGCTCAATGACGAGGTTTGTTTCACTGACAATAATTATGGCTGGAGATGGCTGACTGTTCTTGTTAGCTCGATTCTATTCGAGAGGAGACACAGAGACTTACCGACGAGGAGTTTGACGATACGGACTACGAGGAAACCCCCGATAGCTCTCCTGCAACTGCACTCTCAGGAGATCACCACTCTTTCATCTTTGGATATCGCTCTGCCGACGTCAATCTGGAGAAATGCCGCCCCCTACCTTCTCATATCCCGTTCCTGTGGTCTGTCTACCAGGAAAACGTCGAGCCGCTCATCAAAGTGCTACATATTCCGTCCATGGAGCCCATCTTTCGCGATGCAAGGAAGAACCATGAACAGCTATCGCCTGGGAACGAGGCACTAGTATGGGCGATTTATTATGCGGCTATCACATCACTCGAGCCCGACGAGGCAAGTACAACAGCATTTAGAATTACTAGGGAGAGACTGACAGTGTTAAAATGCAGGTTCGAGCGAATCTCGGTGTCAACAAAGACGACGTTCTCACGCAATATCGTTTTGCAGTCGAGCAGGCCCTTGCAAAGGCAAATTTCCTCAATTCATCAGACACTTCGATAATTCAAGCATTCGTCATCTTCCTTGTCGTTGTTAGACGTCAAGATGACAGTCGCTTTTGTTGGTCACTGACCGGCTTGGTAGTTCACCTTGCCCAAGGCATGGGTCTTCATCGTGATGGCTCACACTTTGGGCTCAGTCCTTTCGAGACGGAAATGCGGCGACGTCTCTGGTGGGCATTACTTATCTTGGATCTTCGCTCCGCCGATGAACTGGGAACTGATCTCATCATTGGGGATCTGTTCTACGACACACAGATGCCAAGCAACATTAATGATGCCGACATCAGCCCAGAGACCACAGAAGTCCCCGAGCCAAGAGAGGGCCGCTCAGACAGTGCAGTGGCACTCGTTCGTTATGAGATCTGCAGTCTTTCAAGACGTCTCGTCCGAGCCTCATCTGCATCAGCCTCGTTTTGTCCAAAGGGCATGCCATTAAGCATCACAAGCCTCGCGGATCGAGAGCGTATGCTCGTCGAAGTATATCAACGGGTCGAGCACAAGTTCTTGAAGCATGTCTTGGATGAGACCGATCCATTGTACTGGATGGCAGCCATGATCGCCCACATTATCATGGCCAAGATGTGCCTCGTTATATATCAGCCGATGCTCTTCCCAGGCTCTGATGGTGAACTTTCGGAGGAAGCAAGACAACGTGTTTATGTGGCTGCGATCGAGATCATTGAGTACAACCACATGCTGAACACGGATTCCAGATGCAAACAATTCAGGTGGCTCTTCAAGACCTATACCAACTGGCACGCTATGGCATATTTCCTCATCGAAAGCTGTCGCCGTCCGTGGACTCCCCTCGTGGAACGTGGATGGCAAGCGCTCAACGGTTATGAAGGCCATCCGGCCGAATATGTCCGCTCGGCCGACTACACGTCCGTGATCTTGCCCATACGGAAGCTGTACTTCAGGGCTAACAAGCACCGCGGTGCGGAGATTGCCCGTCTCCGTGGTAACCCTGAAGAAGCCCGTCGTTTGGAGTTTGAGGAACGGGTGAACCCGGCGCACGCTCGATTTGGGCTTGTACCAGGCGGGGAGAACAGCAAGATGGAAAAGATTAGGGAGAAATGGAGGTTCTTGGTGAGATCAGATGGAAGCAATGTGCCAATGTCCACACCAGCCGAACTGAGTCCTGCAGCGCCTCCGGCGATGCTTCAGCCAGCGCTGCCGGCCCCGCAATCACGTCCTCGAACGCCCGCTCCTCATGAAGTCCCAGCAAATATCGATCTCTCGGATGCGACAATGGGTCTCATGAACGAGCTTATGCAAACAACCACGAATTTCCCTATGACCTCATTCTATCCTTTGAACGACATCGGGTCAGCTGAGATAAAAACCGCCGCTTCGACAAGCGCAGGGGTTACTCCTGTCACGACAGCTGCCCAACTACCACAGCAACAGCCGACGCAGTTTGGGAACATGGGTCAACAGTTTCCTCAGCAGCCGATGCAGTTGCCCAAGGATGATAATCCACCCCCTTACCTATGGCCTGATGCATTTACAACCGTCAACCCGAACTTTGATACCACAGGCAGCGATGACGTTGACATGTTGGGGGACGACTTTAACTGGCAGGATTGGAGTCAAAGTATTCGCGGATTGGAGATGGAGAGCACTCAGGGTCAGAAGGGATGGTGACACCGATGGACATGAATGGCATGGTAAATTGGACGGCAAAAATGGGTGTACTGGGATTTACTGCATCTGTATGATACCCGTGGGATTCTAGATGGTGCGGTGTACATGGATTTAGACAAACTTCCACTCCAACTGCAGACATATTAGCCTGTGCTTGTTTGACGTGAATGAAAAAGTTGATCATTATTGCAGGCGTATCGGAGCATAATGTGTGTGACCAGGATCATCAGATTGACGACGTTTGAGGTATTTACATATGTCTAGGTTGTTACTCTATATCTAACGACATCTATAGCTTCTCATTACTCGCTTTGCTCTCCTTCTCCTCTTCCAAGACATCTTCTCTTCTCCGAACTTGTACATTCGTTGGTCCGCCTTTGCCAAAGTTCACCAAAACCACTCTCTCCCAATCTCCTCCCCTCTCTGAGTCTTTGAGCTCTGGTCCCGGCTTGTCCAGACCCAAGACAACTCTTTTGTCCTCCTTCCTTATGAACAAGTTGTGTGGGCTCATAACCTTGTCGCCCCACGGGATCTCGGCGGTCTTGTGCTCCTTGCCGTTTTCTGTCTCCGCCGTGGGTACCCGCCCGAGGAATGATAGCAGCTTCTTCCGCTGAGCGGCGAGTTGCAGCGGTCCTTCTTCCAGAGATCCAGAGGGGCTGGTGAAAATCTTGTCAACAAGGGTGAGGAGGTACGCCTGTGGGGGAAACAGGATGATGGAGTTTGCGGCGGCGCGGGAGAGGAAGGACTGGGCAGGAGCGAAGAGGGCAGCGGTATGCTCAACACCATTGTCGGGGGTTGGGATGAGCATCTCGGAGGGCATGTTGCTACGTGAGAGTGGGAGCATGTAGAGATACATCTGTGTAGTGAAACGCTTGGTGTTTGTGGTGGGTGTGATCCAGCGAGTAAAGGGAATCAGGCCGTCTATCACGAGTTATTAGCAGTCGTATCAGCCAACCCACCCCCATGATAAGTCTACGAACCCAAGTCTGGTTCGGCGCCCAGAGACTTTAACCACTCCAGAAACTTGACCTGGTTCCCGTGGATCTTCTTTCTCGCGGAATCCCTGTCTTCGATGGCCAGATTTATCAACTCGCCGTCCTTCTTGGCCAGCAATATGCCCGTCTCTTCAAAGGTCTCTCTAATAGCACCGATCCTGTACGCCAGCCCGTCATGGTGTCTCTCTGGGGAATCCACGGCGGGAACTGGCCCATCATGATAGGGATCCAAGTTTCCACCTGGAAAGACGTGTGCTGAGGCGAAGGATGTCGACGTATGCACGCGGTGGAGTAGCAGCACGTCGTTGACGGGTGAGATGAGCAGCACCGAAGAGCTAGGCCTTGGCTCCGCCAGCGGACGCTTACTCGTCGTCGACGAGGACGACCGCCTGTTCTGAGTCTGGGAAGTCATAATAAGGATAGTAGGGGCAGTACGCAGCGCAGGCTGGGGGATGGTGGAGCTGCATCTAGATATAGCGCGGAGGTTGCTACGGAGGAGTTGCTGCGAGAGCGGTCGCCCAATGGCATTGAGTGAAGGAGGCATGGGTGGTCTGGGCAAGGTTCCACGCCGAGTCCTGGTAGCCGTTATGAAGAGTTGAAAGAGGGGGGCATGTGGAATTGATGCGCGGCTGGAGTGACGTAGAGCCGAGGTCCGCTCTGGAGAAGGTTATCGGCTCCGAAACGGACGGCAGAGGCGGGGTGCGGCCGAGAGCAGGCGGTGTGGGTCGGCGCCGAATGTGCCGGTGAGGAGCCGCGGCTTAGAGAGAACATGTAATGGGACGCTATTATCTTGAGTGTTTGAGGAGGGCTAATTTAACGTGAGGAATTGATGTAATTCTATCATACTATTTCAGTGTTCTAAGGTCAAGCATGGGAAGGTGGAAAGTTCAGGTCGGTTAGATGTGCGTATCATAAACACTGACTTCTTTTGCTGATGAATATTGACACTCTGATCAATCCAAAAGGACTATAGATATTATTGTACCCTCAAAGGGATTATAGGAGGCATTTCAAGATATGCAATTAATAGAGTTTTCTCAACAGGCGCTGGATTCTTTTTTAAAGGGACATGTTTTAGGGTAGGTAGTTGACCTTGAAAGAATTGTCCTTCACTTTGGTCAGCAAGTTTGTTATAACTGATAAAGCCAACTATAAAATTGAGTTTGTAGTAACTCTCGACTAATATAGCTATTGTGTTGTGATTTCATGCTGCTGCTGCTGCTGCAAGATCGAAGAGAGTTTCATCTCTGGGTACTGCTTGGATGCCAACGCAACTGATAGTGATGCACACACACGAAAAAAATACAAAAATCGCAAAAAAAGAAAAGCACTTCTCAATCATGATTATAGTGTATAGGAACAGCCCGATGCGGGGGTCGAACCCGCAACCTTGAGATCGCGTACTCTTAAGAGTCTCACGCTCTACCGATTGAGCTAACCGGGCGTGCTTCGCCCGGGCATCTGGCCCGTTGACGTTGGGAGGAGGAGTGAGAGCGTGTCCTATGAGTTGGGAGTTGTGGGAAACCGCGTGGAGTGATGTTGCTGCCGGGGAAATGATTGGGCGTTGTATGGTGGGGTCGATGGGTCTCGGGGGTTTGGGCAGCATGATGGCGGCATGAGCTCTGCTTGTAGCCGTTTTCTCGCTCGAGGTTTTTCAAGAAAATGTTGGTTGATGAAAGGGAAAAGAAAACAGGTTCAAATTTATAAATTCCAGGCTATGTTTCAAATCATAGCTAATCAAGCCCAGTTTGTCTTCCAACGACGTGCTCTGGTAACTGACACCGGAGCCCTGATTGGCCTCCCCCCTCCATTTGGACGTCACTGATAACACAGCTATCGTCACGTGCACGGACCCACCCATTCGCTTCCTGCCTTGCCCGTAGGGTTTCTCACCCCACACACATCTGGCAAAATTTCCCTGTGAAAAAGCTCTTGTTCACGACGGCATCTCGAGACCCGGCACGACTCTTTACGAAGTAACGCCACACTAACCCTTCAGACACAATGGCTAAGCTCTCGTAAGTCCTCCTCAGCGAACTCGCTCTCGCTTCTCTAGAGATATCTCTGCCAATTCTGCGACGGGAACCGACGCCAATGCGCAAGACGTGGGAAGGGTTGCTCGTTTTGGCGGGGGGGAAATATCGAGACGATCGGTGCACACCCGCACACACGAAAGCGACCAAATTATCGAGCCAACAACGGCATCTCCAACACGACGATAGCATTTACTACGGCCTCGACACAAGCCTAAGCAATTTTCACGTTGGACGACATGTTACAATTTCGGCCTCTAGAGCATTTCGGGACGTCCCAGCAGATTTGGCAGAGAGACCCGAGACCAAGCGACACGCAGACAAACCCCAAGACACCAGACTGACGATTCTCCTTACAGGCGTGGTGCCCCTGGTGGCAAGCTCAAGATGACCCTGGGTCTCCCTGTGTACGCGAAGCCCCTCTACTCGATTTTCCTCCTGCGAAACCCAACTTATTAACTCTCTCACAGCGGTGCCGTCATGAACTGCGCCGACAACTCCGGTGCCCGAAACCTCTACATCATCGCCGTCAAGGGTATCGGCGCTCGCCTGAACCGAATGCCCGCCGGTGGTGTCGGCGACATGGTCATGGCTACCGTCAAGAAGGGCAAGCCCGAGCTCCGAAAGAAGGTCCACCCCGCCGTCATCGTCCGACAGTCCAAGCCCTGGAAGCGATTCGACGGTGTTTTCCTGTACTTTGAGGACAACGCTGGTGTGGTATGTGGATAAGACCAAGAAGGGTTTATGGTTGGATGGGTCTTGCTAACGTGAGGCGTTCCGCAGATCGTCAACCCCAAGGGTGAGATGAAGGGCTCTGCCATTACCGGCCCCGTCGGTAAGGAGGCTGCTGAGCTGTGGCCCGTAAGTTTGCCCCGAATATACTACACTCTCCTCAGCTGCTAATTTCCAGCAGCGTATTGCCAGCAACTCCGGTGTCGTGATGTAAAGGGTTGCTTGGGTTGAAGATCAAAGGAAAGACAAAAGGGGCGTGGTTTCTATCCCGAATTGCGATCAAATAGAGCGCGAGAAAGAAAAAGAGGGTCTCCTCCCTCTTGGACCAGTTGGGGGAAGAGAGGAGAAATGGGAAAGTTTTCATGTCGCTGGATTGGCAGGCTCTTGCATTTCGGTTGCGGCGTGTAAGGATGATTCACATTAACCAGGCATCAAAACATCAAAGGACCAAGAAACAAAAGTCACTTCAAATGGGGGGGTTATGCCAAAGGTTTTCTTTGTGTGAACGAGACTGGACGGCTGTCATGGTGATAATGTATGTGTCAACGTCGATATACTCATGCTGTGTTAGCTGTCATCCAATAACAGGAAGCCACAGACAGACTCTGGGAGAAGCTCTCTATCTAATGCATGCTGTCATGACTGACCCACGTGGTTGTCAAGGGTGGATAGGGCAATGTCACGGGCTGTTGCATTCGACTCACTTACTCTAATGTAACTCTCGAACGGAAAGTTTTGCCTTTTGGGAGACGAGAAGCCAGATATCTTGCATGAAGAGATGATCCGTCTAGAGAGTTACAAGTTGCGTATGTCTTGTGTGACATTGCATTGACAACATGCAACAATATTTCGTATCACCAGTCTGCTATCCATCCCATTACGACTTACATAGCTGACCAATAGAAGTACACGACAGAGCATCACAGTCGACTTCACAACATTTCACGACATTCACAATCAAACAATCACAGTACTTGTTATATGAACAGACATTAACGTCTTTCTTTTGCGCTTCCTATCACATTTACCTCCCCTCCACTTCTCGTGTGTTCGGCCTCTCATCTCTCTCTCCCCCCCTCGCTTTATGCCGAATGATTATGCAAAGCCAAATGCATGCGGATGACAACAACGTGGAAATAAAACGAGAAAAAAACTGTCAAAGAACTAACGACATGCAGAGTACGGGAAAAGAGAGAAAAAACGACTGTCTAGTGTACAGAGAGAAAAAACGCAAGACGGAAATCAGAGCATCCAAAACCTCTCTGAAGTGTTCCGTAGTATACAGAGTGGCTGTATGTACTTGGCCCCTTGGGGGGACGTGAAGGACTCTGATATGAGTCCTCTGGTATGTGTGCGAAAGTGTTACATCGAGCTCCCTGGTCCATGATCATTGGGGTGCTCGAGAGTATATATATATTTTTTTTCATTTCATTTTTTTTCTGTCATGACCGTCTTCGACGACGCAACATATCGAGTCGAGGCCTCTTGTCGTCAACATCAAGTCGAAACAGAGGTCTAGGAAACCAGGTCCCTTGACGAACTTGTACCGTCTCACATCTGTTGATACGGGTATCCCATGCCAGGCATGCCGTGACCATGGGGGTGACCGTGGCCGTGCATAAAAGGCGAGTTTCCAGCCTGATGGGGTGGCGGTGGCGGAGGGGGAGGAGCATGCTGAGGATGTGGCTGATGAAGCGGTGGCTGCTGCTGCTGGAGATGAAGCGGGTGCTGTGGATGAGCATGCTGATGCTGATGCTGAACCTGATGCTGATGCTGATGAGGGTGCATCTGTTGCTGTTGCTGCATCATCTGCTGTTGCTGCTGAGCCTGCTGCTCCTGTTGCTGCATCTGTTGCTGCTGCATCTGCAACTTGAGAGCAGCTTCCCGCTTGGCTGCAGCCTTGCCCTTTGGCTTCGGAGCCACGACGCCGAGTCTCTGCTCGGCAGCCGCTTGAGCAGCTTTCTTAGCGGCTAGGGTCGCCTTGCGCTTCTCGACAGCTCCAGCCATGTTGCCATTGGCCCAACGGTCTACAATGTGTTAGCGTGTGGTGAGAATAGGGAGGACGCGCAGTAACTCACTCTTCATAGATGCCGACATCTTCTCGGACTTGGTCATGGACTTGTAATCCTTCTGAGGCTCTTCGCCGTCCTCAGTAGTAGTAGGTGGGGCGGCAGTAGTGGTGGGAGCGGCTGCGTTTGCCCCATTCTTGCTCTCCGCGCCAGACCTGACATTCAGCTTGATTTTTTGAACCTTGCGATTGTTCTGGGTCTGTGCCGGCTCAGCTGGAGGTAGAGGGGTAGGAGCGGCAGATGGAGCTTCGCTGGCGTTGGTGGCGGCATTTGCTCGCTTTCCTCTCTTCTTCGGGGGCGCCTGGGCTGACTCTTCAGCCTCATCGGGGTCGTCGCGGAAACGCTTCTGTCGCTTAGGTCGGAAAGAGTAGGATGATTCGGCAGTGTGCGAGGACTCCTCTGAAGAGGCGGTCGACGGGCGGGATTCACCGTTGTCAGTGATGGCAGACGTGGGTTCGGTGAAGTGCTTGCCCTTGGGAATCTTGAGAGTGAGCAGATGTCGGCGGACCGGGGGCTTCTCCTCCTGGGGCTCCTCGTCGACAAACTCGTTGGGATCGGCTTCCTCGTACTTGACGGCAGGCCTGCCTCGACCGCGACGAGTGGGTTTGGTAGGCTCCTCCTGAGCGGCCGACTCCTCTGCTTCCGGGGTAGGCGCAAGGTCTTCGACAATGTTGGGCACGGCAGCCTTGCCGCGAGGGCCACGCTTGCGTCTTGTCTTGGGAGCCGCGGCCTCACCGTCCGAGGGAACTTCATTGTTGAAGCTAACAGAAAGATTGGTCTGAGCGTCGTCGTCGGCATTGGCGTTCTTGCGGCGACGGCCGCCACGGGTGGGCACGGGCGTCGAGCTCCGACTAACATCCTGTGTTGCGGGGTCAAACAGCTGGACGGGCTTGCGCTGTCGCTTGCCAGTGACCTCCTCAGTCTCGGTAGCCTTGGCGGTTTGTCTGGGCTGATTCCGCAGAGATCGACCGCGAGTCATGATTCCAACCTGCTGGGTCTCGGGGTTCTGCTTGCCAATCTTTGAAGGATGAGGATCGTACTCGAATCCGTAGCTTGCAGCCATGATGCGGTCTTGGCCCTGGAGATAGCGAGTCTCATTCATGCCCTCCTTTTCACGGCCTTTGTAGCCCTTGACGGCAAAGTCGGGCTCTTCATAGTTGACACCGTGTTGGTGCAGGTTGCGGGTGCGAGCTTCATACTTGGCGTCAGCAGCTCGACGGCGGAGAGAATTCTCATAGTCGTCAACAATCTTGCCGAGGCCGGTCCATTCCTGCTGCCACTGGACCATGGAGACGTTGATGGCCTCGAGAATCTCGTACAAGTCTTCGGTGGACATGTCCTCGTAATTCTCAATGGCGGTTATGTACTCCTCAGGATCTCTGAGCTTGCGATATCTGAAGTATCGGCGTCGCTCCGGGGGTTCTTGAGATTCAGAGACATCCGCATCATCGGGATCGTCTCCGCCGGGGGCAGGCGAGTTGAAGGTTGTGGGATCCGTAGAGTCTGGGACAGGGGAGCCGCGTGTAGGGGTGTTGAGGGCAGGTGTAGGTGCTTCAGGAGCTGCGCCATCCGCATTATCATCGTTGTCATCCACCATGGGTTCCATATCGATGATTATATCGCGATCAGGGTCCTTTCCTTCGGGAGTTGGCTCGTCGATTGAGGCGTCCTCTTCGGATCGGCCCTTTTTCTCTGGGTACAGGATGTACTCGCCTTCAACGTAAGGCGTGAGATGAGCCCAGCGTCCAGCTGGTGTAGGCTGTGGCTTGAACACCATCGTGGATCGAGGTGCTGCAGACTTTTGAGGACTTGATTTTGTCTCTGAAGGTGCAGAAGAAGCTGGAGTCTCGACGGTGTCGGGGGGGAGTGAAGGAGTTGGGGCTTTGATTTCGGTGGGACTGGAGACGGAAACCGGCTCTTCCTTGGTGGCGGGAATCTGAGGTTGAGGTGAATCCGGGATTTGATTGTCCCTCTCATTGTTGTCGGTGGCAGTGGCAGGGACTGCCAGATTCGTTGGCTCATCCCTTTCAGGCGTCTGTATTGAATCACCATTCACCTGCAATAGTGCGGGGCCCTCGTTTTCATGGTCCGTTTTACTAGATGCGTTTGCATTGTCAGGAATTTCCTGAATAGGCATCGGTGAAGCTGTAGCCGTGGCCGTGGCCGTAGCCGTAGCTGCAGGCTCTTCAATAGGAAGGGGAGCAGGTTCGGGTTCAGGCTCATGCTCAGGCTCATGCTCATGCTCGGGCTCAGGTTCAGCCATCTCGATGTCTCCAGGAGCAGGCTGCTCGGCTTCGACTTCAACTTCAACTGGATCGATGTCCATCTTGTCCTCGGGATGTAGTTCTGATGACTGTTTTGGCGATTCGGGTACTTGTCTGACTGTTGGTTGATGGCTTGGCTCTTCCTTGATATTGGTGGTAGAGTCAGAATTATCTTGAACAATAGGCTCGCTACTGTTTGCCTCTAGTGCACCGTTTACTTGCTTATCAGTATCAGTGGCCGGCGAGTGAATGCGTTCGGGCTCACGTTTCTCGCTAGTTGTCGTCAGCACTGACACCGGCACTGGCACTGGCGAAGCGGCATCAGTAGGGTTGGCGGCAGCCGGCGTTTGCGGCACGTCTAAAGACTCCGGCTCAGGTTCCACTTTAGGAAGTTGTTTGGTCTGCGGCTCTTCTGCAGGTTGAGGTACCGGCGCAGGCACAGGCACATCAACAGGTTTCACCGCAGGCGGAG
>JABFFE010000593.1:0-27196 GCA_013623625.1 Fusarium setosum | reverse complement strand
GAGAATATGCAGTCCGTTATACAAGCCAACATGATTGAGCGTGTAGATAATTCCCCCTTGATGTTGATGTCTCTCAATTGACTGATGTCAACCGCAGTAAATTTACTCCACCACGTCGGCGTTCTGTTCGCCGACTCCCGACGTCACCCAGAAATCGCCAAAGATCATGCGACTCAAAGCTTCACCAGTCACATCATCCAACCCAACCCACCCCCAATTGACCATGAACACTGCGCCTCGACTCGCGCGAGCTCCTGCTCGTGCCTTCTCGTCACCATGGGCCTGCTTCTTCTGCCAGAATGCCCGCCCTCGGCCCCAGCAGACCGGCCTCAACTTTCGCCGCAAAGCTTCCACGAGCTCGCCGCCCAGAAGGGACCCGTCCAAGCAGGCCTACACCCCGTCGATGGAGGAGATCCGCGCGTATTACAGCAGGAAGAATAGGACGGTAGCGTAAGGGGAGAACCTCAATCGTCGCAGGAGGTGATCATGGCTGACTTGCGTCCCAGGTACTATACCCTTAGTACGATTGTCGGGTTCGTCGCCCTCACCTATGGCTCCGTACCCCTCTACAAGATGGTAACCTACCTCTTCTTTGCTCGTCCAAACCCCATCCTAACGCATTGACAAGATCTGCCAAACCACCGGCTGGGGCGGCCAACCCATCCGAGCCCACGGCGGCGCCGGCTCCGACGACCCCGACATCGCGAGCCGACTCGTGCCCGTCACGGACGCCAAGCGCATCCGTGTGACCTTCAACGCCTCCGTTTCCGACGTGCTCCCCTGGAAGTTTGTCCCCCAGCAGCGCGAGGTCCGCGTGCTCCCCGGCGAGACCGCACTGGCCTTTTACACGGCGACCAACAAGAGCGACCAGGACATTATCGGCGTGGCGACATATAGCGTGACCCCCGCGCAGTGTGCTCCGTATTTCAGCAAGATCCAGTGCTTCTGCTTCGAGGAGCAGAGGTTGAACGCGGGAGAGACGGTTGACATGCCCGTGTTTTTCTACCTGGATCCTGATCTGCTGAACGACATGAATATGAGGGGCGTGGAGACGGTGACGTTGAATTACACCTTTTTCAGTAAGTGTTCCTTTGAGAGTAACTACGTGAGACGAGATTGCTGACTTTTCTCGACAGAAGCAAGATACGACAACAATGGACGCTTCCAGAGGCCCATGTCGGCATAGATGGCATAGAAACGATTTCTTGAAAAATGTACAATACGCCCTACTCTTACATGTATTTATAAACGCGCTAGACGCCGTTGGCTAGAGGAAAATAATTTACTTGCATGTCAAGCGATTTCACTCGGGCTCCTTGAAAGACTTGGAGCTCCTCGGCGGCACCCGATGCGAGTTTCCGGGCCCCAGATGCGGCTTTTTCATTATCTTCTATAGCAGGAACATATATCTTTAAGCCATACTATGCTTACTTTTCTGCGATTGACGACCACCTCCGCTATCCAAGTCAACCTGAATTGAGCACTCCCTCACCTCGTCACTAGCGAGCCTCGACAGTCTGCGCCCCGATATCGCACAGTCCTAGATCCACACTCAACACCAACCCCCCTGTCGCTCATAGGGTCTCAAATCACGTGCCGTCCACACCGTCTAAATTCCACCCACAACTTTCATCTCTCTTGAAATTTTCCCCTTTGAATTGTCAATCCGCTCAATTTCGCCCAACGCCCCAAACGACAATTTTTCAGCCGTCGTCCTCGCCCAACACCGACAAAATGGCCAAGGTTAACTCTGGTATGTTTTTTTTTCCCTACGATACCGCTGCGCATCAGTCGCACAATTCTTTCTAGATCACCAAACTGACTTCCGTTTCGCTGCAGTCGTCGCGTCCTCCCGACGCAAGAGCCGTGCCGCTCACTTCAAGGCTCCCTCTGACCGCCGCCGTGTCATCATGAGCGCCCCTCTCTCCAAGGAGCTCCGTGAGCAGTACAACGTGAGTTCTTTCCCGTCCCAATCCTGAAAATCTTTATCCACCAGATTTTTGCTGACACCCTTCATAGGTCCGCTCCATCCCCATCCGCAAGGACGACGAGGTCACCATCGTCCGCGGCTCCAACAAGGGCCGCGAAGGCAAGATCACCTCCGTCTACCGCCTCAAGTACGTCGTCCACATCGAGCGCATCACCCGCGACAAGGCCAACGGCCAGTCCGTCCCCCTGGGCATCCACCCCTCCAACGTGGTCATCACCAAGCTCAAGCTTGACAAGGACCGCGAGGACATCCTTGCCCGCTCCAAGGTTGGCCGTGAGCTCCGCGCCAACGCCAAGGTCACTGCCTAAGCGGTGAATCTTGTGGAGTGAAACAAGAAAAAACAAAAACACCAAGGCGACGATCAAAACCTCCCTCCCTGGCGAGGACGAATTTTTCTTTTTTTACCCTCACACACTCACGACGTTGTGAAAGGGAATCTCAAAGGGCAAAAAGTTGACGAGGAAATGGGCATATACTCCGGCGTTTGTGCGATACCTGCGTGCTTTTCTTCCAACGACGCGGTTCCGGTCTACAACAGGGTAGATGAATTGAGAATTCTAGGGTTCTCAATGGCCATTTCACTCAACTTGGTGAAATGCTCCATGGGAGGTTTATCCCGAAGTCTTGACCTGCTGCCCCCACACATGTACACCGCGAGGACCTCGTGATGTATTCCTGATGGACAGCTGCAGCTGTCTTGATCGTAGGATGCTAACCCAACGCACTGGGCACACTCGATGTGTGTCCTTCGTAGACTGCAATTCCTCTGCACCAAGAGTGCCTTACCAAAGGTAGGTCGTAGACCACCAACCGCTAGGATATCTCCGCGTCAACCACCAAGATCCATGGTTTTCGAGGTATACGACTGGCGAAGAGCAAACCCAGGAGGGCCCAAACTACTATCATGAAGGGCCCTGCTCTCGCTAGAAGATTTTCGCCGAGTTGACGATGAGGCTGGAAATTTGAAGTTGAGGAACATGCCGTAGTCATCAATATGTATCAATACAATAACAATGAACCTGGCATTGGATATCGCTTGTCCCCCGTATGTGTGCTGCACTGCTCTATCCGTGACTCAGGCACGTATCACATGTTGAATGATGGCTCCGTCTCCTACCTCACGACATCTCTGATTACACATCTTCACGCGCGCACTGGAACTTGGCATATCCACCAAAAAGTATACCAATTATAGCAAAGGTAATGCGTGAGCAAGTGTGTGTTCTAATCATACAAAACTCCATCAACAGTATCTATACATTGCAGCCATGTCCTTGACAAGGATGATCCATATCTCGAATGCGTGCATCGAGGTAAACCTTTTCCGACGTCTGTCCATGACCGTTGAAATCCTAACATATTGGGTATTCTAACACTGGTGTTGCCTGAACGCCTGTTCCCCGTTTCTCGGGGTGCTGAAAATGCTCAAATGCTGCTTGATCGACCAAGTTGAAGGCCAGGCTGGTCTGATTCCACCTGGCGGTACGAAATGCATGCTTGGTACATAAGAAGCATGCGAAAGAAGTGGTGAAAGAAGTGGTACAGTAACTCATTCAAGTCGTAAGTATGAAAACGAAATCAGATGCTCATCGTGAAGCATCGGCATGGGGCATCAACGAATGTGCCGTGATCAAAAAAAATCGTGTAGAGGTAGGAGGTGTGGTGAACCTCTAGCGAGTAGAGAATCCGCGGCGGTTCTTGTCCTGGAAACTGACACTGCGCAGCTGCTGGTTGAGGAGGTCAAGGGGAGGCTTGTTCTCTCCTCGCTTCTCTGCAGTAGTGTTGGCCGACGTGATCTCGTTCGCCTCAGCAAGCTTGACACCGGAGCCACGGGAGCTTGGGGTCGTGTTGGCGATGGCAGGGGTCAGAGACGCGGTGGCATAGCCAGAGTAGTGAGGGAGCACGCCTTGGGCTGTCATCGGAGACACCTGGCCGGCGACCACGTTGGCACTTGTCTTGCCCTTCTTGCGCATGCTGGACCAGATCTCGTTGCTGTGCTTGCTGCTGGGAAATGTTAGTGTGGTTCACAGTCAAAGGTACATGTCAACATACCTGGCGGCACGTCCCATAGTCCGGCGGCCTTTGAAAAGCAGCCTGCCCTCCTCATCGCCAGAGTCGTCTGACACCTTGGCCCGGAGCTTCTCGGATGTAATTCGAGTCTGCTCGTTGACCATGCGACGAAACTCCAGATATCGGGAGCTAGGCTGTGTGGCATAGGACTCAGAGTGGGGGAGTTCAGAGGCAGAGCTACCACGAAGGGAGTCTTCGGCTCGGTGCAGAGACTCGGAGCGGGTAGCCTCATCAAACCGGTTCCGAATGGCGGCCTTGCCAGCTTGGGCCATGGCGTGGAACGGGTCGCTATCGCCAGTCTGGGTTGGCAGTGTCTTCGACTCCTTGATAGTCTTGGTGGGGTTCTGGCCTGAGACGGCAGATTCAACAGTATCCGTGGAGTTTCCCTTGGTAGGCGATGCGGGGTAGAAGTGCTTGCCATCGTACTTAGGGAGACCCTTCTGCAGATGATGAGGAGCCTTGCCCCAGAACATGTGACGAGCACGATGTTCATCCTCAGTCAGCTCACGGTTGTAGGTGTAGTCAGTGTCTCTGGCAGTCTCAGGATCAACTCCAGCTGGAAGCTTGCCAGTAAGGTACGGGATGCCATAGTTCTTTGCAGCCTCACTCTTCTTGAAAAATGACTGCCAGTGGGAGCCACTCTTGGTGATGAAGTGACCTTGCTTCACAGGAGCAGACTCGGTAGGGACACCAGTAGTCAGCGAAGAGTTGCTCGCTTCAGCCCGGGGTTGAAACGGTGGGGCCAGAGCAGCATTGACAGGAAGGCTGGAAGGCTTTCTCTGTGGTTCTTGGTCGGCATGAGAACCATGGTTGGGGTGCTTGGTCGACGCAAACCCGGTAACTGACTTGTTAGGGTGGTGTGCGGTCACAGATCGAACACTGGTTCGCTCATGAGCCTGATTCATTGCGGATGGCGGCGGTCCAGTCTGGGTTGGAACAGGGCTTTCGGCTTCAGCGTCGCTGCGAGCATAGCCGGTGGACGAGCTCGAGTGGTGGTTGTCTTGTGTTCCAGTCCTGGGATACTTGGCCCGCTCGAACTCGAGCTGGTGAGGAAGGATCTGCTTGAAGTGCCCAATCGCAGAATCAATCTGCTCGAGGTGTTCACCCATGCTCTTGTGATCGATCTGGTGCTTGTTGAACTGAATCTGATCTTCGTAATACTTCTTCTGGCTGCGAAGAAGCTCCAGCTGCTTCTTTGTGATAGAGCTGGCGCGGATCGATGAAACAGGTGCATTGTTGGGGCCCGACAGTGACGATCTGTTTGAACCTGCGGTCGCTGGGGTGGGCATGGTGAGCGCCAGTGACTGCTCGACCAACCGAGAAGTGGCTCGATCAGGCCTCGAATCAGAAGCATTGAAGTTGCTATTCGGAAGGGGCATCGGCTGACTGGCCATGGGCGGTAGTGCAAACCCAGGCTGTGGCATGACGCCGACCGGGAAGAGTGCTTGTCCATGAGCAATGAAACACTGACCATTGTAGAAGAAGGGTTTGGTTAGGTCGAACTGTTCGGCGGGGGAGAGCTGAATGCGATCCGAAGCATTGATCTCAGGCTGCCTGATCTGAGTCGCATCCGCACCGGCATGTTGTTGAGCGGGAGCCTGGGCGAATACGGCGGGAGCAGGAGGCACAGGATAGGAAGCTGCCATGTTGTATGCCAGGGGCGGACCGTGAGAAGAGTACGGTTCGGGTCTGAAAGCCATTCCAGGAACTGTTCCAGGTGCATGAGCAGGGACCATTGGAGGGAGGTGTCCCCAGGAAGGCGGGATTGGAAATGGAACCCCCTCAGGTTGCATGCCACTGACAACACGACCGTTCGGATGGCCTTCGGCTGTGTTGCGCTCTCGGATCCATTTCACGGTGGGAGAAAAGGGTCGTCGAGTGTTGGGCACGATACGCCCTCCCGCAGTGACTCGCACATGGGTAGGCGAGACAACCGAGTTGCAGAACTTCTGGAAGCCTTCTGCCTTTTGAGCCGCCAGGTCCGCTGGGGCAGTCATGGGTCCTCGCCCATGCTCCGAGTCAGTTCGCCCACGGAACTTGCGCTCCGAGTCGGTCCCATCGAGCTGTTGGGCAGCAGCCCGATGGCAGCGGTCGCCTGACTCGCTGGAGGCGTCCGAGTTCCCCTCGACAATCAGGGACCGAGGCGACCCGGCGCGAATGATATCGCCTGTCTCGGTGGTTAGATGAGTTGCACGGGGGAGAAGAAGATACTTACCCAGGTCGTAGTCTGCCTCGACCCTGGCAGCGAGGGTCTCCGACACGCCCTCGTCAAGAGGGATGTGTCGGAGACGCAGCATCTCCCGAGCCGAGTAGGTTCGGGAGCTCATCTCCCTGTCGGTAAACTGCAACCAAGTATCACTGGTTAGCAAATATCCCTTTCAAAAACAAAAGGAATAAACCAAGGTAGAAGAGAGAGGAGCAAAAGCGACAGCGCCAGGCAGCCGGAGCAGTCAAGGCGATGAAGTCCATCCTTAGGGCATAAGCCCCTTGAGAAGCCTGCCTTTCCTCTTCGATGGACACAAGTCCACCTCGGAGTAGGGCGGGTTTCTCTGTTTGTTGGCAGTTTGCCTCTCTGAAGGGTGATGATGAGGAAAGAAAGAGGGGGGCAGGCTCGCACAAGCAGCGGCAGAAAAAACACCTCGGCTGTTCCAGGTAGCGAGAGCCGTAAGGGTTTTTGCCCTCCGGCGCCAATGCAGTGGCCAAGCGGGCGAAAGGCACTGCCAGGTGCTCGCAGGGGCAGGCGGCCCGGCAGTAAGAGAAGCAACGACAAGGAGTGGGGGGGGGAAAGTGATGACTTACACGAACGAGCTCGCGGCGGAAAATCAGTAGAACTATACAGAGAACAGAGTCCTTGGTGCTTAGGCTTCCAAATTGGGATTGAACTGTCTTGACAGGAGTACCAGGTCGAGAAAGTCAACGAAGTAGGTCGGTGATAGTTGGTTTTCTGCTAGAGACTCTGGCGACGATGACGGCCGTAGATGGAAAGCAGCGATTGTGTAGTCGAACAAGAGAAAGGGGATGAGAAGTGGAGTGAAGGGGAAGATGAAAGGTTTGGATTCTGTCAGAGTGTGAGGGAGAGTTCGTCATGTATTTGTATCCCAAGCGGAAGGGAAGGAAAGGGCACGTACCTGATGTCTGTTTCTCAAGGAAGGAAGGAACACTCCTCACTCCTTAGGGAAGGCTAAGGTAATCGCACTCAACAACTTGATTCTTCTGGCAGGTGCAACAGGAGAACGACACAAGGAAGCTGTGTTCGCAAGTGGTATCCGTAGGCAACCGGCGGTGAGAGGTTGTTTTGAAGTGCGCGAAGGAAAGAGAAGGTGCTCTGCCCAAGGTAGAGTAGGTGGCTTGACAGACTGAGGGATCCCAAGTCGAAGAGTAAGGTCAAGCACAGGCTCTGAGGGAATGAATACGCGTGAGAACGCAAAGGTTAAGGGAGGGTAAAGAGTAAGGAGAAGCGTGCTCTGCTCGAGTTCAGGCGAAGCTGGCTGTCAAAGACTAGGCAGTGCCGTTCCTGTCGAAGCCCAGAAGACTGAGGCAAAACAAGAGTACGAGTAAGGTAAGCGGCAGGATCTCGGGGGTAGGAAAAGAAGGTGCGCTAGAAGACACGAAGGGGAAGAAGTGAAGGCGAGGAGTAAGGAGAAGTGTTTACTGCCCAAGCTTTGCTCGAGAAGAGCTAAGTTCGATCGTGCCAGACGATGCGATGCCCTTTCTGAGGAAGCCCAGCAGACTGGAGGAGAGAAGAGTCGGAGTAGTCACAGACACTGAGGGTAAGGCAAGTGCGTGAGAAGATACAAAGCGTCAAGTCCTTGCGAGGCAGGAGGAGACGCGTGTTTTGCTCAAGCTCTGCTCGAGAAGAGGCGATGCCGACCGTACCAGACGAGGCGATGCCCTTCCTGCGAAACTTAGCACGCTGAATCTGAAGGAGAGGAGGAGCCGTCGCAGGATCTGAAGATACATACCTGAGAAGACGCGAGGGTCAAGCAGTCGAAGGCACAAGGGAAGCGTGCTCTGCTCGAAGTGAGATGCCCACCGAGGGAGCGGATCGTGATGTCGTGCTTGTGCTTGCAGAAGAGTAACGAAAGATGAACGTGATAAAGACGAAGACTAACGCGAAGAGAAGAAGAAGAAACGATATCAAGGATCAAGCCTTGAAAGCGTTGGGAGGGGGGTGGGAGAGATGTGTTTGGGATGGGGTGTTTTGATAGCAGTGCGGAGTTTGGGAGAGAGAATAGCTTCGGGGACTAGACGAGTTCTGTTTATAGAGGGGACACGCGCGCGTCACGCGTTTGCCCAACCCGTTATTATACTAATTATGCGTTGGATATGCGTCTAAGGCATCGTCTAAGATTCTGGGGGCTTCCGTCGATATCATCCTCGCCCTATCGTGGTGTTTAATGCGGGTCTTAGGGTGACGATGGCGGCCACGGATGGCAGAATAGGGGGAGACAGTGACTGTCCGCCAGCAACCGCCAGGCCCAGGGCGTAGCAACCCTTCTGAGCTGGGACTTGGTCCCCTGAACCTCAGCAAGCCTTGTCCCTGGTGCCCCAATGGCTGACGACACTTGTCGACTAGATTTTCCCAAGTGTCATTGCAGTGCATAGAAGAAATGTCCCTTGTCTGATGTCTCTTATTCGATCCATTGATACCCAGGCAGCACTGCAGGCCTTCCATTGCAACTGCGTATGTGTTTTGCCCCAGTGTCTATACCGATGCATGGCGGTGATGCCCTTTCCCCCGTCCTGTCTCGCAACATTTGATAATAAGGTCTGGAGGTCGCCAAAGACCGTGTCTTTACTTCCCAGATGTCATCTCGACGGTTCTTCTCCCAAACGTCGAGGAATTGACGTTGTCCTTATGCGTCCCATGTTTATGGATGTTTGGCCGAGTAGACACGAGGATATATTGATTCAATTGAGGAGGAAAGACAATAGACATTCATGTGGAAGTGCGGTGTTGACAGGACATGCAATCATGTTATTGTGTGGGGTGGATTGGTTTTATATCACCGGCCATGGAGTTGTTTGCCCGAATACCCATCTTGGATGATCAAGGCAAACGCTGGAACACAGGGAGAGCGTTGGCACTTGACAATGGCACAAGACTTCTTGGCCCTCACTCGGGTCACCACTCCAGATCCGAATCTTTGGGTTTGACCTGACATTGACCGGCCTGGTAACCACCAAACTTTGGTTGCCCTGCTTTGAGACACAGTTGTCATTGCTGGCATGAAACGGGAAGGCTGAAAAATAGAAGGAACGCAGCACGAGCGGACATGATGATCAGGCTGGCACTTGTCACAGACTTGGATTTACTGGCCAGATTCACTGCTGACCACGGGGGGAGGATTGCGTTTGCGGTCAAGTATTGAGTGCGGCGCTGGCCACGAATTTCCTTGATACTGTCTCGCTGAGCACTTGAGTGGCCCTGCCACAATGCTCAGAAGCTGTTTGTGTTGGTGTCACGTGATGCGCACCTTCACAGACTTCGCAGCAGAGTTCAAGACGAGGTCAATGCAATGTGACTTTATCTGGAATTTCCTTTATTAACGACTGATGACCCCACAGGCAGCTCCTTCAGCACCGTTCGTTTTTCTTCTTCCTTTAACCATTTTGTGCCTCTCGAGAAGGTGGCCGCTCCAGCGTCTTCATTGAGGACCTGCGATGCTGCACGCACCAGGTCGTCTATCTGGATACGATTTCAGCATGATTTATCTCGGGTCCACGGTATTTATAGGTTATTTTCCTTTCTGTTCACTCTCGCAGTCTTATTTTTTCGTTTTATTTGCATCAATTCCATTCCATCCTACCCTCCCTCCCTGCCTCCCAACACCGCTTTTCACACAAAATCACAAAACACGGAATCACTACACGGAATCACTACACGAATGGCTCGACACAAAGGACATATCTTCACTGCTAGGTCGTTATAAAGCTACCCATGCCCTGGCACGTATTGGCAAAGAGGGTCGGGGATCAAACATGTCACATGGACAATGATGAGCTCTCAAGGGTACAGTTCACGGTGATTCTTTTGCCATCACAACGAAATCTGTTCAAAGAAGCAACTGAGTCCAGCAGAGTACGGGAAGAATTTTCACATGGGGGATCAGATCAGAGACCGGGGGCTTCACATGGCACTAGGGGCTTCACATCATGGCACTGGGGGCTTCACAAAGTGGGACTGACCAACCACAAAATGTACCAACTCCAGCAAGCTGGAGTGCCTTGGGGGGCATTATTCTGAAGTGAAAGGCAATGGGAGGATATGACGATCCCTGCCAGCCACAAATCTATCGCGCCCGGGAAGTTTTGGAGCCAGGGCTTTGCGATAGCGAACAACTGGGTTAATCTGGCCCCGTCGGGAACAAGATAGCCATTGAGTGGGCTGCTTGTAGGCTTTGGGGCTAAGAAGACAGTGATGACCATCGACCCTCGCGGATCAACAGTCTGAGTCTCCTGTGCAGTGTGTGCGGACATGAGGGGACGGACATGAAGAAACAAACATGACGGGGCAGACATGAGGGCGGACTGGATGCAGCTGCATCTGTCCTTTTGAGGGTACGAGAAATGACCGAGAAAGGATTGGGAGACACGATGGGGAGAACATGAGGAAGAGGGAGAAGATGAAGAGGATGGTGATGAAGAAAGGAAGATGTGAAGGGTTGTCGGGGGAGGTGACAGGGTTTTATGGGCGGGAAGGCACATCGGGAACCCAAGACAGCCATCCAGGGCACAGAGGTTTGGACGGGCACCAGTTCGCGTTGGGGAGGGAAGGAATAGAAGGAAGGAAGGAGGTCGTCAACTCTCGATTGCCGTCTATATTCTCTCCTAATGCCTCGGTAGGTCGCCTAACAATGAGCATTACACCGTAGCCATAAACATCAAGTAAGACTCGGTGTCCGATCTGATGTGCTGTAGCAAACGCTGACATTCTCAGCCATCACGTCCTGTCTCTACATCTAGATGGGAAGCTTCATCTAGCTCCGTTGAAGAAGGATATCCAGGTCCCGTCGCTCTGATGCTCATGGAAGTCATTGTCCTCACACCGCAATAGAAAGGGGTTTACATTGGACCCAGAACTGGTGAGACCCCAAACAACACCATCATCTACTCCCGAAGGCTAACACACTTCAGGCATCCAGGCCATGTGAATAGCCCCATTAACAACTCATCCAATTTACTGACTCTTACGGCGGCTTTGCCGACGAGTTTCCCAACGCTGAGGTCATCGGCCACCGACATCTCCCCGATCCAGCCCTCCTGGGTGCCCCCCAAACCTGCAGTTGTAAGCATCACAACTCCTATAGTCCTATATTCATCTGACACTCCTAGTGAAATCGAGGACTGCGCCTGGGAGTGGACCTTTGGGATCATCGACAAGGACCTGCAGAAGAAGTACATGGAGGAGGTGGCCGTCTACTGCACCGGGTGTTATTCTGTTAATGGTAGTTCTTCATGCTTGTGCTGCGTTCGCTACAGACGGCGGTTACTTCACAGTAACTCAACTCATCTCTAGCCAACTCCAAGCTAATATAGCCCCCCGCAATCGGCATGACATCGGTTGCATAACGCCTCACAGATGGCTTAATACTATTCGCGGTCTGATCCAAGATTGCTTATTTCGTATCACTTCCCCTCTTCAAAGTCAAGTAAATGTTGCTCGGTCAAGTCCCATCTAGCTAATATGTCTGCCTCTAGTTCCACCCAACTCGCCCGAATCCACCGTCGTGGTCATCAAGGAAGACTCTACCCTTCTTACCTTTCTTCACTGCCCTGACGAGACTGTTGTCGAAGAGACGGCCTGACGCAGAGTCTCCTCGTCTGACCTGCTTGAGGATCGAATTACTGCCCCTGGGATGGAACAAGTGGTGCGTGATGCGATCGAAGGCATAGCAGTGAAGAAAGAGCTGATTGAAATCAGTGTCGACTCCTGTATAAAAAAGCATGAATGAAATCAGGATGCGGGGGGGGCTTATCTGGCGATGAGCGTTGACACTAGTCACAAACTGGAAAAAAAACCACAACAGTTTGAATAATTCGGGTGTTGATGGAATATTGCATTAGGCTCAACTTGGCCAAGAGATTGTGGGATCGATATTGTGTCAGTTGAGAGAAAAGGGATGTGGTAAACGCCGGGCGTCGTGAATGAAGTGGTGGTGTTTGATACTTGCACCGTTTGGTGTGAATAAAGTCAATGAAAAAGGGTGGAAAGGCGGTTGAAATTCCAACAATGTGCAGGGTCCGCAGTGTTTGCCTTGTTAGCTTTTCAAAAAAGAACCAAGATACACAAAGGGAGAGGGCAAAAAGCATCCCGTCTCGGGCATCGAAGCGCATCAGCTTGCCGGTTAGACGATATCCGAGGTTGAAAATCATCGAAGCGGCAACAGAAGGGACACGTCGGCAGTCCACGTCCAAATAGCCATCGAAAGCCGTTACGAAAATCCAACGTCTATGCCCGGGCAAAGTCTAAACTCGTGGGAGGCGCATACTCGATGTGGCGTTGGTATTTTTCAGCTCTGCCGCCGATGGCGAGGATATCCGGGACGATGGCGGTGAAGAGTCGATCGACGGCTTCATACGGTCGTGCCATCTTCTTTTCTCATCCCTCCCCCTCAATCAAGGCCGGCGCAGCCCACGGCTTCTGACCGAGTCTGGTGCCCATGCTGATTTTGATGTTAGGACGCGGATCGTAAGAGGTCTGGACCGTTGTACCATGGCGCGGAAGACGCGTCTCGCCGGAGCAGCTAAGTCGGCCGATACTCGACACACACACTTCCCCGCGATCGATATCGAGACCCCGGGACGGACCGGACCCTGCAGTTTATCGGCTCCGGGTTATCCAACGGTAGTAGACCAAGATGCCGTCGTTATCCTTTGCCATAAGCCTCTGGGTATGATCTTCCCCCTTAGCCCCATGGTGTCTTTTGTTGAAGCTGACGTTGTGGACGTGGAGGCAGTGCACCGGAAGCTGTTTCGACGGCAGAACAAAATCCTATACGTTACCATCCATTTCTTGGAATCAAAGCAAGGAGAACGCCCGCAGAAATCCCATCGTCGTAATTCGTCTATTATCCCGAGAGCCAAGTGCATCGGTTCATGGAAGGCCTGGCATGTTTCCAGCATTCGACGTGCATGTGGAGAAGACAAGAATCAAGTCACTTGACTGGAGGAACAGGGAAGATCAAAGGGCCATGCATACAAAAGGCTATTCACACAGGCATACATATCTCGTACAGAAAAGAAGCAAACAAGAGGTGTGGAGGGAGGGAGGGGCGGCGCTTTCGAACTGTCCGGGGAAGACATCCAGCCACATGCATGGCCCATCTGCAGGAGGCCTGTCTGCCTGTCTGAGACAGACCAGGGGCCAAGCTGGAGGGTTGGTTACCACAGCTATTGGTTTTGGAGAGCCTCATCAAGGATGCAGGGCCGGAGGGCCCCACGGCAACCGACCGATGCTCCAGGAGGAAGAAGAGGCTTTGTTGAGCCATTTCCCATGAAGAGGCGGAGCTCAGGGCCCATTGATGCAAGGCCACGCAGTCATCGAGTGACGTCGATGGCGATCCGGATCTAGAACACCATGGCTGGGGGCCTTGAGCTAGGCATGCAGTGTGTGAGTGGTTAGGCAAAGAAGCATGCGGTGTATCTGTCCCGGAAGAGGGGAGACGGGAACTGGGACGGCTAATTAATTCACAGGTCTTTGTCTTTGGCGATTGCTAACTTGTCATCTAATGCTCAATCTGGCCTTGCTGCCTATATTCTCGGCAAACCGCGTGTAACAGAAAACGGCCATTGAAGGAGCAATTGGAAGCTGTGAAAGAGTTGAGACGATGGTGATGATGACAAAGGTGGACGGCAAAAAAAAGAGCCTCGGCTGATTCAAGTTGGGAAACCCGCTCTGTCCGAGGTCCCTGGCTCCACATGTTCCGCCACGGCCACGGCTCTGAGGGAGAGGATCCTCCATGCCGAGATTCATAGGGACGGATGCAGAGATGCGCGGTTTACCTCGACCACGGCACTCGCATTAACGAATACTTGTCATTCCCGTTGCATCAAATACACTCGGTTGAAGCCTCTCAGCTTTGGTAGTTACTGCACCCCTCCTGTGAATGCCCGCCTTGTTGCCCCTCCACACCTCATCACCAAAGCAGCCTCAAACGCCACGAGCCAGGGCCCATTCCCCCTGGAACATGGGGCTTTTATACTTTGCTCCATCCCCGTAGCACCCGTCAAGTTTTTGCGTTACCAGCTTTGGTTACACACTCGCAGTTGATAGGCCAATCACCCAGTGGGGGGGGAGGTTGATTCTTGCTCATGATGCAGCTTCATGCCATGTTACGCCCTCAGACTCGCACCAACGGGTATCTAGAAGAATAGCCAATTCCAATTTTCAACAGAGAAAAAGACTCCTCCTACTCGGCTGATCTGCCGGGAAACCGGATCCCCATACGCCTCGTTTCCCTCATCCCGTAGCATGCCCCGCTTCAGACTTGGTCGTTTTTTACCCCGCCATCAACTTCGATCGCGCCAACGAAACGTACAAGACGTCAGCGGAAGGCTCCAGGTACGCTTTTCACGGGGCGGACGGAGGAGGGCCTGGGCATACGGGGCTTGCCGTGCTTCGGCGTTGCGGAGAACTGAAGATGGGGGGGGTTCACCAACGGGAGCTACGTATGTGTGGGTGGGCTCACTGTCTTTGCCCGAGTCCTCCAGACCATTCGTTGTCATATGCTTTGCTGAGGCTAACAAGGCCCCCCCCCGATAAGACGAGTACTAAAGATGGCGGATCGCCCCCTTGTTTTGCCATGATGGCAATCCATCCTCATCGAGATTCGTTCCATTCCATCCAAACCATCGGTAGCTCACTTCCTCCACAGCAACCCCAAACTCAAGCTTTGTTCCAGCTCCACTCGACATACCGAGGTCTCAACTACACTAGCCGTGTTCTGACTCAATTGCAATTCTCTCGCCTCCAAAAACGACATTGTTTTCATCTTCACGTGTAAATCTATCACTGCGATACCCAATTGTAAGAGTCAAGCCACTCATCACCGCTTTTGCTGCTCACCCACATATACAAGACTCCTCTCCTGAGCTTCATCCAGCTACCCTGAATAACCACCACCAACAATGGCTCCTCTCGTCCCCCATTGGCACCAGCCCTCCCACCCTGACATCCAGGAGGTCGTCGTCGTGAACGCCGACGAGTTCACCACCAAGAGCATCTCCCGAGCCTCCCTCCCGCCATTTTCCGTCTTTGCAAAGTTCGACTTTCCCCCCTGCACTCCGGCCAATGAGCCCACATACGCGACGGTCCAGACTGGCCGTGACGCCCATCTCAACCTGAACAGCGATCTGCTGTACATCAACCACTCTTGCGAACCCACTCTCGTTAGTTGACCTACTTGAAGGAGAACCCCGGCTGTTGAAATTGTTCCTCCCTGTTGGTTAGAGGGACTGCTTGGTTAACATACATAGCTCTTCGATGTGGGCAACTTCAACATCCTAGTCGGCCCCAAGGGCCTCAAGCCCGGCGACGAACTTACTGTTGGTCCAATCCCAGTACTCTTGCCTAGTATCAGTTCTTTAGCTTACACGTACCCAGTTCTTTTATCCCTCTACCGAGTGGCACATGGCTCAGCCCTTCGACTGCCTCTGCGGAACTCCCAGCTGCCGTGGCCGCATCGCCGGTGCCCGCGACATGACCGATGACCAGCTCGCCGGCATTTGGCTCAACGGTCACATCATCCAACTCCGTGCAGAGCAGCAAGCCGCTCGTGCCGCTCGCTCCACAGACCCGACCATCAAAGCCCTTCATGAAGCCGTTGTCCACGCCGAAAAGGTCCTCGAAGCCGCCCGTCTTGCTCTACGCACTTACAGTGACAATGCGCACGCCCTGAATGGTAACGGCATCGTCACGCCCAAGTTCACCAACGGCACTCTTGGCAAAGTTGCCGGATCGGAGCATCGTGGTCCTACCTCTCGTGAGCTGAGTGGTGAGATGGGCGGTGATACCATCCGCGTCTAAGGAGCAAGGAGGCCGGTGCCGATAGAGACTCGATAGTTGGGACTGGAACATGTCCTGCTCTTGAAGGACCTATTGGCGCTGGTAGATGGAAGATATGTTCGTTTCTCAAGGTGGCAGTTTCAAGATTGAGTTTGGTGAAAACCAGGGCTGTGTTCTTTGGATTCATAGCTGAAAAACAATAAGCCTACCCATCATTGCATCCGCCTACGTACCTGCTCCAATAGGGCCTGTGACCGTTCCATCGATTCCCAATAAGCTATTATCCCGCCGTCGTCATGAACTCCTTGATATACATCCCCAAACGCCAAAAGCAACTTATCGAATATCATTCGTCGTCGAAATAAAAGGGCCTCGTTGCATCCATTATCGCAAATCGTGATGAATCCATCCTGCTCCTCATTTCTTCTCCTTCCGATCCCTCCAGCGACTCCATGCACTGCGACCCTTCTCAGAGCCGGCACCACCGCTATACTTTGCTTCCTCTTTCTCCCACTCGGCCCGCTCCATGCTACGGCGTGCCAGAAACGCGCGTGCAAACTTCCACGCTTCCGTGTCGGCCAAGTTCCATGCCTCGAGTGATGCCCGTATCCGTGTATCGGTTGTCGGCTTGGTCAGAGTTAGAATCCGCTTGGCGCGGTCCAGGAGAGCTCGTTCCTTTGCCTGCTTCTCCTGCGGAGATAATTTCTTCTCGGGGGTCTCGTCAGGTTTCGGCTGTGGTCTCTCGGGCCTATCGTCGCCGGGCTTCTCTGCGCGCTTCCCCTTTGACTTGCCATCCTTTGCTTTTTGATCCTTTGGCTTCTCCTCTGCCTTTTTGGTATCGACCTTATCTGGTTCCCTGGTTGCCTGAGGAATGCGGAACCCAAAGTGCCAGTCAAGATCCTGGGGTACTTCAGCCTCAGCCGTCAGCCAAAGTGCATGGGCAGGGGCATGCTCATCCGCCACGGCCTGTTTGAAGCGCACAATACGGAGACGACTAGAAACCTCCTCACCCAAGAGCGTCTTGGTGATGGTTTCGAGCCAGGGGTCTCGGGGAGCTTCCCTGCGGAGCCAGGCAACATCAATCCTGTCCCGAAGATTTGACAAAGTGGCCAAAGTCCACGGGTGGGGAACCGTTCCGATAGAATAGGCACGACTTATGTTCTGATAGTGCTCAGGGGTGTTGACCTGTATGGCCGCGGTGCCCGCGGCGCAGCGTTTGCAGCTGGAAAGCTTAGGAGGGCATGATGCCGGGATGGGGTTGTCAGGACAGGAAGCTAGGGCGTTGGCAAGCTTCAAAGCCGGAGCGACCATTTCGGTGGAATGCTCAGGCAAGGGTTTGAGAACTTCGATACCAATGGGGAAGTTGCTCTGCCAGGCGATATGTAGATGTGCATTGATAAGCCGGTTGAGAGATCCTAGTCCCCTTGCCCGTCCATTCGTGATACTCTCATGAACCTTGGAGTATTGTTTTTTGATCAGCTCCGGACTGTAGTACGCCAGGGAATCCGGTGATTTGTCGGTCTTGAATGTGTCCTTAGGAACTCCATCGAGGACGCTTTTGGCAGTCTTCAAATTGGAGGAGCCCATCAGACTTCGAATAGCCTTGGTAACATCCTCTTTCTGGCCGACAATGAGGGCACTTTCAAGGCCCTTCCACCGAGTTAGAGCAGGATATTCGCCCCTCCGAAGGAAGGTCAAGAGGGGGTCCTCTGTCAGAGCTATCGGGAACAAAGTGTGGTCAGCCAAGAGACCAGTACCCATGGCCTCCCAAGCTAACCACCTCATCAAGTCGTTCTTAAGCTGAGGATCGACCTCGAGTCTCTGCAGCTCAGCATACATGGGGTTATTCATGGCCTCGGAGGGCCCCAGAATGGTAGGTCGGAATCCCTGAGCCCACCATGCGCGACGCCATGTGAGAAGCAGGTCGCTTTCAGCATCCTTCTCCTCTCTCGACTTTTTAGGGGTCGCATCGTAATAGCAGTAGATGAACGGGCGCTCACGGAGTGGTGGAAGTAGAGCTCGGTCTTCGTCAAGGGTGAGGGAGCTGGAGAAGGGTACTGACAGCCACTTCCAATCAGCCCACCACGAAGTGCCCTGGTACGAGTCCTCAGCTCGAACTGGAGGCCGGTGTGTCGGTCCACGAAAGGGATTCAGTCCTGACATGCCCTTGCTAAGTGACTCTCGAAGGTTACCCGTCACAGAACCTTTATTCTTTTTGGGTTCTCCAGCCTTCTTGGTAGCATCGTCTGGAACGGTAACAGGGGCGGCGGTGGGCGAAAGGAGGGTGAAGACTGTGTAGGCGAAGACGAGGGCGGCGATGATCAGATAAGTCAACCGGCGAGACGCAAATCGGCGTTGCCTGCCGAAGAAGAAGCTTGTCGACATGATGTATGTAGTGTAGAGGAACAGGAAGCGACACGATTGATGGCAGCAAGTAGGATTTATTCAGTCGTCGGAGGAGCACAAATGGATGGCATTGAACACCAATTGATCGGAACGTGCACCGTGTCTCACAGAAGCGTGGATAGAGGTAGGACAAGAGGTCGTCAGCGAGGCATTTCGATGATACGGAAGGTGCGGAGGTGACAGCAGGCACGAGGACGAGAGTGGCCGAGAGCCAGTTCTTGAAGAAGTATGGAGCAAAACTCTCGCGAGACGAGGGAGGGGAAATTATCACGAGAAGTGCCGATAGTGAGCGGTCGTGATCCCCTTTATGGGAGGTTTGGAGGGATGCGCAGTGTGGGTCGACAGGGGAAGTGAGACCAAAACCACACGTTACCGAATCCAGCCTGGGGCATTTACGTATTATACGAGGAAGGTATTGTGCACATGTGCCAATAATTTTGCGCCATCTCAGCTAGAAAAAGGGGACGTTTGAGATGGACCAGACACACAAGCATGGATTGTTCCAGACACTTGGTAATTGGAGTTCGTGCTCCGAAACAAGTGAAGCCGTGCTCGGCGCCAAAGGCTCTTTGATCTCAGATGAAGCTCGCTGACGTTCACTCGAGCAGCTGATAGTGGGGATTCTGACGTAGGAGCTTCGGCGACTTGATCGGCAAAGGTCCACCACAGCTCCCTCATGCCTAAGGGTGGGCCCGGTCACTGTCTGCTTAGCCTGGCACGTCAAGAGACAAACAGCTTCTTTGAACGGGGAGAGTGCCTTGTAAAGCGTGTCTAAAGATGCGCGAGTCCATTCGGGGCGAGAGGGGCCAGCTGCTGCCATTGTCTTCCCGGAGCTCTCAGACATTAGTGAATCGATGCTCGGATCACTTCCATTTTGACGTGGGCATGACCAGGCTGGCTAGGCGTTTCATTGCCACTAAATCGACGCCAGTGGTAGGGCTGATTTAACCCAGGTTGATTGGGTTCCAGACCCGTTCAGACGTACCTTGACTATAAATTCCGGTTTATTAGACTATGCTCAATGGCAAAAGGGAACGTTACGCATAATTGGACGAATATAGATCTGGGTTACCATTCTGTTAGACCTCATATTTCTGCTCTTTTTGTGGCTGTTGATAAATTACGTTCTGGTGCTTTATTTGGGTGCAAGCTAATTCATTGGGCACGGCGCGAGGCACGGCGGGGAATGACGGAGTGCAATGGTACTTAAGTGTAGGCACTCACTGCAGCTAACGTTAAAGCCTGGATATTCTAGCACATGGATAAAATCCATGAATGCCTTCCTTCATTGAGTTTTATTCCGTCAAGACATTGAAAGCTACTTATGTGGCCATTGGAGAATAATTATTCAAGGTTAATTCCTGCATCCCAACCAAAGTTTTGTTGTTCCCCTCCCTGTAGCCAGCCGTGCGTGCGAGTGACTTAGCAAACACAGCGCAGTGCAGCGCAGTGCGCAGGCAGCAATGGCACCATGCTGGCTCTTTCTCCTCTGCCTGCTCCCTCCCTTTGAGTAACGCACAAAACACAAAACAAAACCCCCCCAAACGCTATAGAAGCTGAATCTTCTTCGCTCTCAAAGGGGCTCTAAGCTCTGAGTCAAATGCAAGAACGCTTACTTCCCCCGTGCCCTGCGTCTGCCCAAGATCCTCGACAGTATCCACTGGCCTTGGCATCACCTGCTGGTACCAAACACTCTTTCCGACCAACACCAGATACCAGCATTGACTCATTGACTATCGGATATTTCTCACACTGAATGTCAGATACCCACCTGGCCTCAGCCCTTATCTTGGCCTCTCCAGTCAAGAAACGCTGGACGTCGCCCAGGAAGTCATAGGGTGTCAAGTCGTCTGGGATCTTTTACCTTTTATTTGCCCTCCTCCATGACCAGATCTCAGATCCCTCCCCAAAGCCCCGAGAAAAATTCTGTTCTTATTCCTTCGGCATCGGGGCTAAACGTTGCGACCGGCGGCTATTATACGTCACCATGGGTCTCAAACAGTTCAGCCTCGATCTGAAGGCTGCAGCGTCGAGCTGCAAAGACCCGTATGTCACCAACGTACGAAAAGGAGACTCCGACGGGGAGATCGTCTTCACGTACAAGTCAGAGGAACAGCCGCCCATCGAGGTTCAGGCCCTCGCAACAGGTAAGGCTCCCGACCTAGGCGCAGATGACCCGATGTCATGGGAGTCTAGTCTCTTATGGACCATGATCGCATGGTGCTGGGCCTATGTACAGCCCAACTAATGCACGATCCAGATGCCGACTGCTACCCGAAACACTCGAGCTTTCTGATCTTCACTTCGTCGGACCAGGCCGTAGAGCACCTCGACGGATGGCTTCAAGACATTTCTTCTTTGACCGAAGGCAAGGAGGTTGCCGAAGTCATCACCTTGATTTCCAGAAACCTGACTACTAGGTTAACCACTAACGAGGGTGTTTTGCAAATGCCTGGTACTGATGATGAAGGCGAAGCTGACGACTCAGCATCAGACGCCGAGGATTATTCATATGGAGATGACGAGGAAGAATACCAGATCGACCTGGACCCGTTGCCGCTTAGAAGGAGTACCGCCATCTCTGGAACTTGTCACCCACTATCAACGTTGCGCCTGAAGCGGCATCTGAGAGAAGCCAAGACCAAGGGCTTGCATATCTCTCTGCCTTTGGCCAAGAAGATCGGCGAGTCTCTTGGAATTTTTTCGCTCTCCATCCACGTCTCGAAACTTGGTATTCCCGAAGAGGCTCTGGAGGCATGGGATCTCAAAGCAACCGAGTACGTCGTCATGCTCACCAGGTTGCCAATGGGATACCCTGCCCTGTCCGACTTCATTCGTCTTCCCTCCGATCAATCAACAGTACAGTTCAAGTTCGGCAAATGTGATGGACCCAGACCATCTTATGAGTCTATGAGACGAACTTTTGATCCTGACAACAAGGAGCAAGAGCCTCGGGAGGTTCCCAGCGAAGGCGAGGATAACCACAATGACCTCTTTCTGCCCTTATACATGTCGGCGTCCTTGGATTCTCTGCTCAACCAGGAGTTCCCAGGTCTCCTGCGACTCCGACGCTCTGAAGGATTCTCTTGGGATCGGGCCCAGGAATTCATGTTCAATATGAGCAGAGGCGACCACCACCAGAAGACAAGGTCTAGCACTTCCAATGTCACTGAAGGGGATCGCAATGACCTAGTGGATTGGTTTGGTCTCGAATTCCTTCGACGTGACTACGTCTCAACCAATGCAGAGGACCTGAACATTCTTCTTGTTGCGATGCAGTTCGGGCTTCAAAGGCTGATCAAGTGCACCAAATACTGCATGGTTTGCCATCAAAAGATGGATGGGGGCTTTGAGGCTGTTAAACCATTTGTTTGTGGAAATTTGCTCTGCCTCTACCAATACCTGTCTTTGGGGTTTGGTCAAAGTATCGAGCACGAGATCATCAACAGCCCTTGCGTTGTTGATCTCCTCATCAGCTTCTTCTATGCCGCGGCTTGTAGCCATCGGCTTCGCGAGTTTCCTGAGGGACTAGGGCTTAGGTGTGCCGAGACAGGGTCAGCAAAGGAACCAGCGGAACATCTTGATGTGGAAGTGTGTTTCAAAGATAGGGTGATCAAGTTCGACGGCGCCGACTATCCCTCTTACAGGCAGATCAAAGAAGGCCATTGCGTGCTTCTAGTCATCAAGGGTGTGAATATGATGCCGTCGGCATCTATCCTAAATTCGGGTACGTGGACAGTCCTCTCCTTCTTTCCAAACTGGACAGACGCTATTCGAATGGCAATGTTAACGATTCGACAGGCCTTGAGAGACATACTTGCATAATCGAGTCGGTCAGCGGCACAAATTTCACCTTTGGGGTTGTTGCAACACATTCGGGACCTCTCAACCTCCAACCGCCACCTAATGGTCAACGCCGAACCCAAGCCACGGACCCCAGCTCAGAATGGGTCAAAGTCATGCTTTTCAAGCACACTCAGGACATTGATGAACTCGAGGATAGAGAACGAGACCAGAACCTTATGCTCATGGTGGACTCTATTCCGCCGGTTCAAGAAATGAAAAAGTACCTCATGGAGAGGCCAGGACGCCGCTTAGCTTCGTGGAGGCGTATGGACTCTTCAACAATCGCCCTCCTCAACTGGATCGTGGCTTCGAACCGGTCCTTCATTGTTCAAGACGCGCCAATTCCCTCTGACCCTGGTGCGGAAGATGAACCGCAAGCGAAGACCTTCGACAGCGCCAACCTCGTCAAGGGGATTGACGGGGGCTGGATGCAGTTTCGTTTTGCTCAGGGGTCGCCAGAGAAGGAGCAAATCTTCTTCGAGGAATTGGAGAAGCTGAAAGGGCCCGACGGGCAGCCAAAGACTTACCCCAGCCTTTTTGCATGGCACGGGAGCCCACTTGAGAATTGGCATAGCATCATCCGAGCTGGCCTCGACTTTTCGATGACATTGAATGGACGTGCTTTCGGCAATGGCGTCTATTTCAGCAAGGATTTCCTTACCAGTCAGGGATACTCAGGCCGGAGCTATAGGACATCTTCTTGGGTAAGTCCAAATTCAAGGCGCAGGCAGATGGATTGTAGAAATCACGACTAACATGTTTCCTCGGTACAGGGGCCTCTGAACTGGCCAAACTCGGAACTGAAAGTTGCCAGCGCCATCAGCATCTGCGAAATCGTCAACGAGCCTAACAAATTTGTTTCCACGAACCCACATTTCGTCGTTAACAAAATCGAGTGGATTCAGTGCCGCTACCTTTTTGTTCAAACTCGAGGGCAGGTCTTCGTGGCTACACCAGCGAGCGTCCTGCCACCAGCGAGCGCCCTGCCACCAGCGAGCGCCCTGCCATCGCAAGGGCTAATTGACGACCCCCCAGGGTATTTGAAGCAAGACCCCATGCATCGGCTGAATGGTACTCAACGAAATCCTATAAGGATCCCGTTGTCAGCGATTCCAGCCTCGCGTCGGCGAGCTCTTGGACAACAACTCTCCGTGGATGATCCAGGCGTCACAGACGCAAACCCCATCATGCTCGACGGAGCGGATAACGATGCCCCCGAGGAAGTTGACGATGAACTTGACGGTCTTCTGGCTTCAGATGATGAAGACGAGAATGTTCAGATCAAAATGGTGCGAAAACGACGACGAACTTCCACGGACTCGGGCCTGGGAGACCAACGACCATCCAAGCTAACCACGGCGATGCAGGACTCGAAGAGCCCTAGTCGGCTGCAACTTGGGAAAACCACGACATTCGAGCCCGGCAGCCTTGACCTCACGTCTCTCCCGAAACTCATGGAGCCAACCTGGGCTGCCTCATCATCTGGCGCTCTACGGGCTCTCAACAGAGAGATCAAAGATCTACAAAATATGCAGTCTAGTAGTGACCTCACCGATCTGGGGTGGTACATGGACTTTGAGAAGCTGCACAATCTGTTTCACTGGATAGTTGAGCTTCATAGCTTTGACGACGGCCTCCCCCTCGCACAGGATATGAAGCGCGCCGGATGTTCCAGCATCGTCCTTGAGCTGCGTTTCGGCGCCTCGTACCCGATATCGCCACCCTTTGTTCGCGTCGTTCGCCCACGTTTCCTCCCTTTCGCCCAAGGTGGCGGTGGACACGTCACGGCTGGCGGCGCCATCTGCTCCGAGCTGCTCACCAACTCGGGCTGGTCCCCTGCCCTCTCCCTCGAGAAGGTATTCCTCGAAGTGAGGATGAACCTCTGCGACATGGACCCTCCGGCTCGTCTCGACAATTCCTCGTTCGCCGGGAGCATGGACTACAACATTCTGGAAGCCGTCGAAGCGTTTCGTCGCGCCGCAACGGCGCATGGGTGGCAGATTCCTTCGGACCTTGACATGATTACTGCCATGGCCAACCGACTTAAGTAGCCAGTGTCTTTGACGGCAGAGCGTACTTCGCCCAGCTCTCTAGAGACAGCTCACCCAAGCGGTTCCACAGCAGGGCAAGTGCTTCTGCATTAACTAGGACACAACCCTTATATTCTTACTTTAGCCAACTTCTTTTAGTTCCGAGCTTTAACGGACAAAGGCACCTGCACGGCGTTGGGAAGGGCGGATTTGGTAAAATTTGGTGACAAATGTGTGTGGTTGAGGAATGTCCTCCCACCGTCTCGCCGCTCACCGCACATGAGATTAGACAGAAAGATGATCCCACGATGTAAGTGTTAGACGAAGATATGAACTTTCTTGTCCTCTAATAAATTGACACAATTTGCTCTGAGCTGAGACCATTCTATCTTGCCATGATCGTGAAACGGCGAAACATGCGCGTTCGTGAAGAGACATCTTTGACTACTTCCTATGTACCCGACAAACTTTCGCTACGTTTTGAGACCTTGAGCACATGGTATGAGAACAGCATCATTTTTGAGGCAGCATGACAGCACTTTATTCAACTTTTTTTCTTCTTATTTGTTTCATTATCTAACAGCATCGCCATTTGCAAGGCTAGCTGGACTCCGGCCTGGGCTCCCCCTTCACAGCACAAGACCCAGGCCAGCAACTCCTGTCTAATTTTCTGTTTTGGTTGATCCAAAATTCTACGTTTCGATTTTACTTCTATGCGATGGTAGACTTGCGATATGAGAGAACCAAGTTTCCGAAAAGGTCCGTTTTGTTTTGCTTCTCCAAGCATACCGTCTACTTCCATCCAGCGAGGGATGAAAAGGCAGCTACTGACCCTTAAGCCGGTGTTTTCAAGATGGTTGGTGTGTGTAGCAAGAGAAAGAAAAAGTCAGGAATCAAGAAGGAGAGAGAGGGCTCAAGGTCAAGGGAATGGATGAGATTGTGCAGCATAGCAGAAAGCAAGAAAACCCGTCCTCCTATCCGCGCTGCAACCGCTTCGACCAAGTCCCTTCCTTCCATGCAGTCTCCTTTTTTGCACACATATGTGTTGTGTGCTGTTTCAAGTATCTCGTCAGGATACATTCTTGGTGAGGGTGATATGGGAAAATATCGAAAATAGCCAGCAAACAATGGCGTGGCAGACGAGACATGCAACACTGTAAGAAAAAGTTCCCGGATAAACTCCAAAATAAAACATCCCAGATCAGAGGAAAGTGTCGCAAAACAGGGAAGAGCGTCGCGACAAGGGTACCAAGGGCGGAATGCGCCTTGTGGAGGGCGTTCAGAAATCAAGGATACCGACAGGAACCGAGTCCTACTCGTCCATTCCATACGGAGGAAAACGCCATAATAGGTGGGTTCGGTTGGAAAGATGTTTTGTGACAAACCGTCATGATATTGGTGGTTTAGTTGTGCTGGAAGAGCACACTGATGGATTCGCCGTGGTGGACACGGCGGATGGCCTCGGCAAAAACGGGCGAGATGTCGAGCACCTCGAGCTTAGGGCATAGGCGACGGTGGTCGGCTTGGGGGACCGAGTTTGTGACCAGAATCTTGTCGATGGCGGAAGCATTGATGCGCGCAATAGCGTCGCCGCTGAAGACTCCATGCGTGAGAAGGGCATACACCTTAGTAGCGCCTTCTTTCTTGAGGAGCTTAGCGGCACGGGTGATAGTGTTACCCGTGTCAATGATGTCGTCAACCAGGATGCAAAGACGGTTCGTGACGTCCCCGACAAGCATCATGCTAGCGTTGCGATGCTCGGTGAAGCGCGTAGGGCGTCGTTCCTAGGGGTATGGCATGAGTTTTGAACAGGAGGGGGAAATCAAGAGATTTTATGAATTACCTTATGGATTAGCGCAAAGTCCGTTTTAAGGCTGTCGGCGATCAGAGTCGCTCGCTTTGCGCCTCCGGCATCGGGGGAGACAATGACGGCGTTTTGGTAGCCGGGGATTTGCGACTGGATGTAGTTCTGGATCAAGGCCTTGCCGTAGAGATTGTCGACGGGAATGTCGAAGAAGCCCTGGTACTGAGGATCGTGAAGGTCCATGGTGATGATGTGGTCGGCACCGGCGCAGGTCATCAGGTCGGCGACGAGAGTGCCTGCCTGAGCGATCCAGTGCTTGTAGCCCGGCTTGGGCTGGAAGGCAGAGATATTGGACTGGTTTTCGTAGTCGTGGGTGGTATAGCTCCTCTGAGAGGAGGTCGAGCTCTCGGCATGGTGGCCACGGGGATTAGATGTGCTGCTAGAGATAGTGTCCGAACGACGAGGAGGGAAATAGTCTCCATTGGTGCCATTGACACCGTTGATGCCGTTGACTGAGCCATTGATACCGTCGTTTGCGATGGCCGTCTTGGAGAGCTTCTCTGTCAGATTGTTGACGCCATTGAGCAGACCAGCGGACCGAGGGACACCGGGCCGGGGTGTAGGAGGAACGCTCTCGAATGTGTAATCTTGCTTGGCGGCTCCGGAAGGTTGTGAAAGAGGAGCGCCGGCCTTGTTGTAGGGCCAGTCGGGCTGTCGGGAGTACGGGAAGAGGGGCACAACCGCCGTGACTCGTTTTGCGGAGCCAATTTTGCAGGCTGAGATCATGATGCAGAGGTCAATGAGGTTGTCATTGACGTTGCCAGAGCCGGACTGAATGATGTAGACATCTTTGCCGCGGACAGAGTCCTTGATTTCGCAACGGCTCTCGCCGCCAGAGAATTTTCCGAGGATGCGGTTGCTGGGGGGAACACCCAGAATTTGGCAGACGTTCTCGGTGAGCTGGGGGTGGGAATTGCCTCCCAGGACAACGATATTGCGCACCATGATGATGGGCAAGACGTGAGTCGGTTGAGAATTAGAAG